>SJYA01002561.1:6722-95097 GCA_006410615.1 Neotragus moschatus | reverse complement strand
AACGAAATGTTAGCCTTAAAAAAAGAAAACTCTTGCCACATGCTCTAACATGGGTTATCCATGAAGACATTATTTTAGTTAAAGTAGCCCAGTTACAAAAAGGGTAATACTTTCTGATTCCACCTATACTAAGAATGTGAGGTGGTCAAAGAAGCCAAAGGTAGAATGGTGGTTGTTGATGAATGGAGAGTGTAGCATGGTAGCATATATATTACCATATCTACAAAACAGATAGCCAGGGAATTTGCTATATGACTCAGGGAGCTCAAACTGGGGCTCTGTGAAAATCTCGTGGTGTGGGATGAGGTGGGATGTGGGAGGGAGGTTCAGGAGAGAGGGGGCATATGTATACCAATGGCTGATTCATGTTAAAGTATGGCAGAAACCAACATAGTATTGCAAAGCAATTATCCTTCAATTAAAAATAAATACATTTAAAAAATAGTGGTTGTAAAGGGACAGGGTGAGAGGGTAATGGGGAATAGTTCGATGAGTATAGAGTTTCAGTTTTGCAGGATGAAGTAGCTCTGGACATCTGTTCCACGAGGGAATGAATATAACATTTAAATATTATTAATCTATGTACTTAAAAAAAAAAAAGGAAATACAGGCTTGATTGAGACCACACCAACAGCAGTAAAGCACGTAGAAGATTTCTCCCCTTGGGGACTCACAGGAGATTTCGAAGTGTCAGAAACAGTGAGTTAAGATTTCACCCTTAACCTGCTAGCCTATATGTTTCTTTCACGAATATAAAAGCTGAAAATTCTAGTTTGCATAACAGTCTCCTACTAGCTTTTATCAGTCTCCTACTGGCCTTCAGAAGAGATTTACAATACAAACATTATTTTGAAGCAAACCATTTTGGCAGGCAGGCATATGTTGCCACTCAGAGACTATCTGTTGAGTCTGCTGCTGCTGCTGCTAAGTCACTTCAGTCTTGTCCAATTCTGTGCGACCCCATAGACGGAAGCCCACCAGGCTCCCTCTTCCCTGGGATTCTCCAGGTAAGAACACTGGAGTGGGTTGCCATTTCCTTCTCCAATGCATGAAAGTGAAAAGTGAAAGGGAAGTCGCTCAATCGTGTCTGACTCCTAGCGACCCCACGGACTGCAGCCTACCAGGCTCCTCCATGGGATTTTCCAGGCAAGAGTACTGGAGTGGGATGCCATTGCCTTCTCCATCTGTTGAGTTTAGCTCTACCAAAACATCCAAATAGTGAACACGTATTTATCCAGAAAAGCAGCCACGTGCATTTACCTTTTGTATCCCCAGAAGTAACCCAGAGTCAGGCACAGCCTCTGAATGGTAGTGGTCCAGGAAGATAAAGAACTGTGCTCCAGACTTTTATTGTCTCACCTTTGCATTTTGGGATGTACCAAACACCTATGTGACTCACTGGAAATGTAATAGCTAACTGCGGGACTTGTACTCTTTTCTTAAATCATGGTTTCTGTCCATTAAAGTGCAAACAAACCAGCATATCTCATTCTCATCCCAGCTGTTCATCAAACTATCTGCACGTTCAGGTAGAGGGATGCCGGGTGCTCCTGTCTTGGTTTCTTAGGAGTGACATATGTAAAATGTCATCGCATTTCCCAAAACAAATACACCAAAAATAGAACAAACCACACCAACCAAACAACCAGACAGACAAAAGCCAGGCCATACCTAAGGCAAAAGCGAGTACATTTGCTTAAGCCTATTCCCAAGCCATCTCTTCGGAGTAGAATAAGTATAAACTAACTCTTTTGGGGGGCTTTTTTTTTTCTTATATCATTAGCATAATACTTATTGGATAAAAATATTTGAATTTAGCAAATGTAAGTTTCCACAAGTCCACATTTTTGCCTACTTTGGTGGACAATCAAGCATGCATTTTCTAACAAAATAGGAGGTAAAAGAAAGAATTTTTGATGAAAGGTGAAGTTGATATACCGTTAGGAATTTGTCACCTGGTCATTTTAATCATGGTGCAGAAATTAGATTAATAATGAAGGTATGATAATACGTTGTGGTCTAGTTGATTGGTCGTGTCTGACTCTGTGACCCCATGGACTGTAGTCCATCAGGCTCCTCTGTCCGTGGGATTCTCCGAGCAAGAACACTGGAGAGGGTTGCCATTTCCTTCTCCACAATTTAATATATTTCCAGTATTCAATGCTGGAAAAGCCCAATTCCCACTGGTAAATTATAATTGGTGTCAACAGACGCCCCAGGACGAGAAGCAAAACTGAAGATGAGAAGAGGACGTGGGTCATGTCTGGTTCGCCCAGGCCCAGCTGCTGTCTAACAAATACAGGGTTTGCATATGGCCTCCTCTAAGACTCCACACCAGGCAAAGTGCAGATTCTCTGCTGTTTCTCAATTTTTGTTTTGAGGCAGAAAGAAAGGTGCATGTTAAACTGAACTTTGCAGAGATGGAGCCATATTCAGGCCTATTTCTAAGAGGCAGAACATCCCAGACTTGCCCTTGATTCAGAAACAATATTTCAGCATTGGACCCTAGTTAACTGTGTTGGTGGTTATGGTTTAGTCTCTAAGTCGTGTCCAACTCTTTGTGACCCCATGGACTGTAGCCCACCAGGCTCCTCTGTCTGTGGGATTCTCCAGGCAAGAATATTGGAGTGGGTTACCATTTCCTTCTCCAGGGCATCTTTCCGACCTAGGAATTGAATGCAAGTCTCCTGCATCGCAGGAGATTCTTTTTACTAACTGAACTATAAGGGAAGCTCAATTAATTGTGTTGACCAAATGCAAATGATCAGGAAGCTGATCCACCTTCACAGGAGTGTTTTCTCAGAAACATCTGGGCTCTGTAGCAAGCAAGAACTGGGGTTGCTTACATCCTATGTTGACTCTGAGGCCTCAAATCTGGTGCAACAGGTTTCTTAGCGGTGCTTTTCCAGAAAAGCCTTCCACTGCTTGTCTCCAAAGGGTCTTTGGAGAATAGCAGTCAGAGGAGGGGATTTTGGTGGACAAAGAGGCCACTTGGAGGCCCACTGTTCTTCCAAGCCAGCAGCATGTGGACATTGCTCAGGACTCATCGCTGTTGCCTTGGTCTGAAGTTTCGTCTCTTCTCTTTCCAGGGACATCAGCAAGCACACACCCAGGTCCATGATATGTCTGGCCCTCTGGGGAAAATCTGGTGAAGGCAGGGAGGAGCCTGGGAGAAGGTGCCAAGGCTCTTCGACAAAATGTCACATTTGTTCAGCATTTGTGGTTGATGCATGGGGAGGGGTGTGTTAGTCGCTCAATTGTGTCTGACTCTTTGTGACCCCACAGACTGTAGCCTACCAGGCTCCTCTGTCCATGGCATTCTCCAGGCAAGAAAACTGGAGTGGGTTGCCATTCCCTTCTCCAGGGGATCTTCCTGACCCAGGGATTGAACCTGAGTCTCCTGCATTTCAGGCAGATTCTTTACTGTCTGAGCCACCAGGGAAGCCCAGGGGGAGTATTATTTTCTGTACTTTCTTATATTTTAAAAAATTCCTGAAGGTTACCTCATTTAAACACTGTTATACAAACAACACCTATCAGTAAGTAGGAATACCTTATAATTTTCTAAATTATTGGTAATCCTTTTTTTCTGTCTGGAGTATTCATTCCAATTAAAGAGAAAGCTTTGGTTGACTTTCTTAAAAGTTATTTTTTTTCATAAAAAATAAGTACATTTATAATTCATAATAAATATATATGCATTAATATGAACACATATATATACATTTGTGATATATACATTTGTCATGTATTTGTGATACATTAAAGTCCATGGGATTCTCCAGGACTAGGAATTAATCTAGGAATTCCTGGACAAGAATTGGGAGAAGGAAAACCCAGCCCACTCTTTCTGGTTTCGTCCTCTTTTTCCTTCCAGGGTGATGAAGGCAAAGTGATAAGGTCAATGACTGTTTGCTTGAATACAGTTGTATTATCATCAACAGCTGTGTTAATACGCAAATGCAGAAACCCAGGTTTTAATAAGTTAAAGGGTTTGCTGGAGGGGCTGGCGCTGAAAGGAGGTGGCTGCTCCTTCCCACAGGTGCAGGACCAGAAATCAGAGCGGAGAAGGAGCGGGTCTGCAGAGCTGGAGACCTTGAGCTCACATGGACCTGCCTCCTAGAGACCTGGATCAGTGGAGTCAGCGCAGTGTCAAGGGGAGTATGACAACACTGGTGTGACTCAAACATAAAATGTGTGGATTCGCCCTGAGAGTTGCTCTGTGCTTAGTGAGGGAATAAAACAAGATTGTAGTTAAGAAGTGGTTTTAACCCCATTCAAACTTCTGTGCTCAGCTCCATTTTACTCCCATAGGTTTGATCTATGTATACGAATTTTACTAGCTTTCAAAGCTATAGTAAATATTTTTGAAGCGCATAGGGTCAACTTTCTTGAAGAAGACCATCTGCATTTAGAAAAAGAGAGTAAGAACACACTGTGTAACTTCAGAAAGCTGCTGTAGGAAATGTAGGGACACCGAAGGTCAAACTTTTCAAGACTCAGAAGAACAGAAATTGTTCTCTTGGGCTGACACGCCAGCAAAGCCCCAAAGATGATGCTCCATCCCCGTTGGGTGTGGTGTTTTGAGAGAGGCTGGTGCTGGGTCTCTGGTGACCTGTCTGGGCAGGCCTGGTGCCCAGTGGAGCAAACCAGGGCACGTCCAGATGGTAGTCCTGGGGAAGGAAGCAAAATGACTCAGCTCAAGTCAGGCTCTGGGTGTGGCATTTCAGGATGGGGTTAACCTTATTATCCCAGAGTCTGTCACATAGAAGAGAGACAGATGGGAGGGCCCTGTGTCCAGCATACACAGTCTCTGGATGCTGCCAGCACCCAGGCAACCTTGTGGCTGCACAGGAAAGACAACGAGACCTTTCAGGGTTAGAACCGGCCAGAGCCCAAGAGGTTGACTTGGTGGTTACCTCCAAGCTGCTCAGGACACAGTGATGGACACTTTATGTGCATTGAGCAGCATAGGTACTATTCAACAAAGGAGGAGTCTGAGAAACAGAGAGATTATGTAGATTTTCCTAATTTAATAGGCTATTAAAAAGGGAGAAAAACAATACCATTATACATTATAACAACACTATAGCAATAAAATAAAGAGAATAAAATTTAGTACTTCTTGTAATGAATTTGAAAATCTCTAAGAAATGCATTTTTATAAGGGTATAAATATAAAGTAAATTACATACACAAACACACTTAGACCACACGACTGTGAAGTCATTCAATTCTGTGAAAATTTGAATGGCTTCTTAATAGCCATGGGAGGAATTTAAAAGGTTATCGATATCACTGGTGAATATAGATTCTCTATTCATAAATAAAATCCTGGCAGGTTTAATTTGAGAGGATAATAAAATTAGTGAAAATAATGTTTATGATGCAGTGATATATCACAACTGGAAAAATTCATTAATATAATTCATCTAGTTGATAATTTTTACCCACGATGGTTCCTTATAAGAAGTTACTCTGTACAAGGATGTTTTGATATCCAGTTTATAGATGGTTTGTATCCTTATTTTTTTCCTAACAGCATTTATTTAGTTTTATGTGGCTACTCACAGCTGCTCTTCTCTAAGATGGAAAGTGTTTTTTGGATTCTTTTTTTTCCAGTGCTACAATTCAGTGTACTTTACAACTAGATCTTCTGATAGTTAAGTTCCTCAAATGGTAGATTTGGCATACTTTCTTCATTTTATTTTATTTATTTTGTGGCCATGGCTTGGGCCTGTGGGATCTAGTTCCCCGACCAGGGATTGAATCTACACCTGCTGCATTGGAAGTACAGAGTTGTAACCACTGGACCACCAGGGAAGCCCCCACTTTCTTCATTTTAGAGTATCATAAATAGAAAAGTAAGAATTACCCCAACTCCATTTCCTAGAGACAGTTTAGTTCAGTCACTCAGTCATGTCCACTCTTTGCAACTCCCTGGACTGCAGCACACCAGGCCTCCCTGTCCATCACCAGCTCCCAGAGATTACTTAAACTCATGCCCATTGAGTCGGTGATGTCATCCAACCCTCTCATCCTCCGTTGTCGCCTTCTCCTCTCACCTTCAATCTTTCCCAACATCAGGTCTTTCCTAATGAGTCTGTTCTTCACATCAGGTGGCCAAAGTAGTGGAGCTTCAGCTTCAACATCAGTCCTTCCAATGAATATGCAGGACTGATTTCCTTTAGGATGTACTGCTTGGATCTCTTTACAGTTCAAGACACCCTCAAGAGTCTTTTCCAACACAACATTTCAAAAGCATCAATTATTTGGTGCTCAGCTTTCTTTATAGTCCAACTCTCACATCCATACATGACTACTGGAAAAACCATAGCTTTGACTAGATGGAATTTTCGTCAGCAAAGTAATGTCTCTGCCTTTTAATATGCTGTCTAGGTTGCTCATAGCTTTTCTTCCAAGGAGCAAGTGTCTTTTAATATCATGGCTGAAGTCACCATCTGCAGTGATTTTGGAGCCCCCGAAAATAAAGTCTCTCACTGTTCCCATTGTTCCCCATCTATTTGGCATGAAGTGTTGGGACCGGATGCCATGATCCTAGTTTTCTGAATGTTGAGCTTTAAGCCAGCTTTTTCACTCTTCTTTAACTTTCATCAAGGGGCTCTTTAGTTCTTTTCCACTTTCTGCCATAAGGGTGGTGTCATCTGCATATCTGAGGTTATTGATATTTATCCTGGCAATCTTGATTCCAGCTTGTGCTTCATGCAGCCCAGCATTTTGCTTGATGTACTCTGCATATAAGTTAAATAAGCTTCCCTTGTGGCTCAGCCTGTAAATAATCTGCCCCCAGTGTGGGAGACCTGGGTTCAATCCCTGGGTCGGGAAGATCCTCTGGAGAAAGGAAAGGCTACCCACTCCCATATTCTGGCCTGGAGAATTCCATGAACTCTATAGTCCATGGGGTTGCAAAGAGTCAGACACAACTGAGTAAATTTGCTTTCCTAGAGACAAGCAAGCTTAATTTTTTTTCTATGCAATCACACTCACATTATTTCAAACGTGATTTCTAATCGGATTTGCACTTTTCATCTAATAATCAACACCTCCCCATGCCAATTATTAGAGAAATACTTCTACATTAGTAAGCTCAGTGTATAAGAGATTCCTTCTCAGTGGTAAACTGAATAAGGAATTTACAGAACGTGCCTTTAAATAAATGAACTGCCTAAGAAAGTACATGTTTTGGCAGAAAAATTATTATCTGACAGTGCCACAAAGGTGAATCCCAGAATTTTGGAAGTATTGGCAAATGAAAATTAGACTGATAGATGGCATATTTTGAAAATATCTGTCACCTGAAGGAAGAGAAGCAACATGAAATTGGAATTCACATACAGGCACAGAGTAGGTGTTTTAAGCACATTATCTTGTTTACTGCAAGGAGACAAGGTTTACCCTGCATGATCACTGAATAAAACTGTAGAATAAAGCGCTGTGGACTGTGGATGGGAAGGACCAACACGGGAGTCTGGTCCAGCTCTAAATGAAGACCTTGAGACACTGGCTTTCCAGTTGCCTTCCCAGACACTGAAACAGAGAGAGTAAGACCCAATCTAGTAATAGATAGAACATGTAAAGTACTTGGCACAAACATGAAACTTAGCAAGCGGTTGTTTAGTTGCTAAGTCGCATCCAACTCTTTGGCGACCCCATGGATTATAGTCTGCCAGGCTTCTCTGTCCATGGGATTCTCCAGGCACGAATACTGGACTGGGTTGTCATTTCCTTCTCCAGGGGATCTTCCTGACCCAGGGACTGAACCTATATCTCCTGCAATGGCAGGAGGATTCTTTACCACTGAGCCCCCAGGGAAGCCCCAGATCAGCAGAGGTTGGAGTGAACTTTCTACCTGACAACACTTTAAATATGTAAGCAGACAGATGCTTACTATAAAAGAGGATCTTTATTAGAAATTCCATTTGATGCTATAACCACTAGTAACTAATCTCAGAACTGATCTGAAGATCTGATCAGAACTGATTGATCAGAATTGCATCTGAAGAGGAGAAAACATGAAATATGTTAGCTACATTTTCAAGTAGAGTAAGATCTGAAAATCTTACTTGAAAATACTTGTGATTCCATTTAGCCTTTACATTTTTTTTGACAGCAAATTCTGCAAGCATATGAGGGCATTTTTAATTTCTAGAAAAGTTAAGCAAAGAATAAAAGCACAGTTTCTACAGAAATAATTCTGCTTCAAGTAGTCATAGGAATAGAACAATAAAGCATAATTACGTGAAATGGATTGTGTGTAACTTTGAAGAAAGACTGTGGAGGACATTATCCGATATGTTCACAGATAGCGTTTTGGCCAATTTATTCAGTCCTCCTACTCACGCCTAAGCTTGGAACAAATGATGAAGAGACATAAGCCTTTGGCATTAAAACCAAGCAATTTCAAATACAAAAGGCAAGCCCATTCCTTTTACGCAGATGTTCATAGGGAGGTGTTTTATGAATACGATACCACAGTCCAGCTGCTCTGAAATGCCAAGTTTCAATGTTCACCTCTCTTAGTGTTTAAGTGTTAGTCACTCAGTTGTGCCCGACTCTTTGTGACCCCGTGGACTGCAGCCCACCAGGCTCCTCTGTCCTCAGCCCATGAGATTTTCCAGGCAAGGATACTGGAGTGGGTTGCCATCTCCAGGGGATCGTCCCAACTCAGGGATCAGAACCTGGGTTTTCTGCACTGCAGGCAGATTCTTTAATGACTGAGCTACAAGGGAAGCCACCCTATATATTTTCAGAAATGATTAGAGTGAGCTCCTAGTTTTGTCTATGAACTTAGTGAAGAATCGAATACACATAAAGCCCAGCATCAAAATGTTGGCTTCTACAGAATAAGCCAGGACTCCCAGAGCTGGGTCGGGCAGGAAAATCACAAGATGAGCCTGGAGCATCTAATTGTGCCAAAAAGCAAACAAGTTCCTAAAGAGTCATAGAAACATAACAACAGCAGCCAGGAACCAGTTGGAAGAGCTGTCTTGGGTCCAGTCTATGAAAATGTGGGCATCAAAATAGATAATTACTATAATAAGCAGGGTATATTGAATATCATATTGCATTGCAGCCAATCTTGTTTCAAGGGGTGACATCAGTGATAACACATCTCTTAGAGTCAAACTCACTAAAAAAACATGATTTTCAAAGGTTTGGAAAGGCCCTCCAAAGTGCTGGGCACATTCAGTGATAATCTCAGGGTGATTATCAGTGTACAATGCAAACCACTGTTTAACATAAAAATACAGAAGTCTATGTTGATTAAAAAAAACATAAATAAGAGAAGGGAAAGCTGTCTCTTCCAATTTGATGACAATTAGGAAAAATAGAATGATGGAGTTAGAAAATCATCAGTGGATGCTGTTGTTGCTTAGTCACCAAATGGTGTCCGACTGTTTGGGACCCTATGGACTGTGGCCCGAAAGGCTTCTCTGACCATGGGATTCTCCAGGCAAGATTACTGGAGTGGAGTGCCGTGTCCTCCACCAGGGAATCTTTCCAACCCAGGGATCGAACTTGCATCTCCAGTGGCTCCTGCATTGCAGGCAGATTCTTTACCACTGAGCCACAGGGAAACCCCAACCACCAACACTGCACTTGCTTTAATCCCTTGGAATAAGATCGGCTGCAATGGGACACGATGCTCCACATTTGCATTTTATGTTCTTGAACTAGAAGATGTTTCCCTCAACTTTTCGAGTACTTAGCTTCACCCTTCAGATGAGCTTTAATATCCCTTCCTCAAGAGACAAGACCTTTATAATTAGGACTTTCTCAGTCACTGTTCTCTCTCTCTCTCTCTCTCTCTCTCTCTCTCTTTTAAAATAAAACTCACACATTTGCAAGTAAATTGTTTGCTTTTTACTTGTTTGTGACCTTCTCTCCCCCCTCAAATACGTTGCTCTGTACATGTTTCTAGAAAGAATAAACTTGATGAGAGCTTGCTGTGTGCCCAGTGTGTACCTCTCTCCCTCCCTCCCTCTGTCTTTATCTCTGTCTACCTCTCAGGTGTTCAGTTCAGTTGAGAAGAGCTTTGAAAGAGCTCTTTCAAGGAGACTTGATTTTCAAAAGATTCTTGTGATTCTGCAGTTGTCAGTAGAGGGCTCAGCAAAGTCACTCCTACGAGCTTCCTAGTGGAAACATCACTGGAGCTGGTGATGAGTCAGCAATGGGTGAAGCATGGAGAATGTTTCCGGTGGGGATGTTGATGGAATGAGCTGGGTCTGCAGTGTCATGGAGAAGGTGAGCCCCAAGCCCAACTGCAGATGAGACCCACCCTGGAGTCACCGGTCACTGGAGGTCCCTGCCAGAACAGGTCTCTGCCAGTACAGGCAGCCCTCAGGGGAAAAGGTCTGAGCTAGTTATCCACTTGGCAGAGAGAATGGCCACAAGGAAGAAGCTCAGGGAGAGAATTTATACTAATCATCCAAGGCTCCCTGGAAAAGGAAATGGCAACCCACTCCAGTGTTCTTGCTTGGAGAATTCCATGGATAGAGGAGCCTGGCAGGCTACATCTCATGGCATCACAAAGAGTCAGACACGACTGAGCAACTATCACTCACTCGTTCACTCATTCAAGGCTGCTATACTTCTGCATGGGAGAAGTTCATTGGCTATCTTAAATTTAAGCTCTCTTATCGGATAAATGTAGGAGTAGTTGATTTTCACATGTCTCTTTCCATGTAGAATTATAGAATCTAAGGCCTAGGTCATAAATGAAATTCTCTGGTTGCCTAGAGAATCTACTATTTTAAAGTCAGAGTATAAAGTTGGTGTCCAACAGAGGGTAAGAAGGTGGGGAGGGGCTGACTGGTTGGTCCCATGAAGTGGAAAGATGAAATCATAGCTAATGAATAATTGTTTAAAATCTATTTAGGTAAAAACAGGATGAATATTATAATCTAATAAATACAATGGCTTCCTTGGTTGCTCAGATGGTAGAGAATCTGCCTTCAATGCAGGAGACCTGGGTTCGATCCCTGGGTTGGGAAGACCTCCTGGAGAAGAGGATGACTACTCACTCCAGTATTCTTGCCTGTAGAATTCTATGGACAGAGGAACTTGGCAGGCTACAGTCTATGGGGTTGAAAAGAGTTGGGAATAACTGAGTGACTAACACAGAATAAAATACAAGGGTGAACATTGGAAGAAATACTAATGTTCATCTATGTCCTATAGTAAACTATTACATGGAAGAGACTTGACATATTTTGATAGTATTCAGCTGCTCCTAAACAGCAAGATTACTTTTATATAAATTTAATATGATCTTACATTCCTTGATAATGAATTTAAATTTTAAAATCTCCTTTGCTGAGAAAGCAAGTGTATTTGCTCTCCAGCAATTTATACTCAGCATTTGTCAGATAGCCTCATGGGGGCAATAAAAAGAGACCCAGGCAATCTAAATCACGTCGTATAATTCCATTCCATAATTGCAATGAGTATGCAGTGGATTAGAATTAAGCAGCACATGAGGAGAACTATTGTTATTATGGTGATTCAATTTTACCTAATATTCACTTCTTTTTAGTGTGTTAAGAAGCAATCTCAAAATAAATGAACTTAGCTGGAATACAATTCCCATGATATATAGAAATAAAAATCTCTATTCTTATTATTCCCATTTAAATATATATTTGATTAAATTTCCAGTTGACCTGTTCTATTTATAAATGTGTAAATCTGGAGAGAGATTTCCATGGATAGCCATTAGGTTAGACTCTTTTCTCATGTAAAGCATAGTAAGAAGTGAGGTAAAGAGAGCAAGAAGGGGAAGAAAGAATAAGTACGATAATTCCTCAAAGGGGCTGATGGACACAGCAAAGTAGAAAGGTCACAGGCAAAGGACAGTCGTAAAGAGCACAGGAGTCTTGCCTTAGGTATTAGGTAAATTTTGAGTTTTACTGCCTAAATCTTTGGTCTTTGCAGGGAATACAGTCTTGCTCCATATCTCCAAATACACACAGGTCAAACCACCTGGCTGCTTAAAGCTGGCCCTGTTCGAATTTTATAGCAAACTCTTTACTGAATTTTCCAAACGATAGGAGGAGGAAAATAACTTGAGGCCACAAAAAAAAGTCTACTTTAAAAACCTGAAGTTGCAATGAAATTTGACAACTGAACTTCACAGAAAAAGAATATGTTGACTTTATCTGTGGAAGTCATTACCTGTAAAGGTTGATTCAGCTAAAATCCTTTATCAAAGTGGCAGGGGTAATGTTGAAATGCTGAAAATAAATGGGAAGATGTGGATGCTTTGGGATGGAAATGACTCAGCAGAGACCCAACCCTGAAGGACAGAGGCTCGGGAGGGTCTGGCCAAGCCCCTGACTTCCCTGACCATGTCCGGAGGGGCCTGGCCATGGACTCTGGAGCCCTGGCCAAGGTCGACCACACGGCGATAGAGAGACCAACAGACCTGCCGGCACAGCTTTCTCCGCGTAAAAGGCATAAACTGGCCCAGGACGGCTGATCCCTGCAGCAGAAAGCCTCCCAGATTCACGCTCCATTCGCTGGTTCTGGGACACGGAGGCAACACGGGGGCACTGCAGCCCAGCCATGCCAGAAAGAGACAGGCTGTCTGCAAAGGGCACGCCTGGCCCAAGTAATGAGGCAGCTGCCCAGCTGAGATCTTTACCTCAGACTCTGCAAAGGCATGTGCATTGGACACATCATGCCTCTTGCGAAAATTTAACTCGGTCTCCTACATGGTTGGTTAAGGTTCAGTATGCGGCCATGCCAAAGAATGGCCAAACTACCCCACAATTGCGCTCATCTCACACGCTAGTAAAGTGATGCTCAAAATTCTCCAAGCCAGGCTTCAGCAATACATGAACCATNGGAAAAGACCCTGATGCTGGGAGGGATTGGAGGCAGGAGGAGAAGGGGATGACAGAGGAGGAGATGGCTGGATGGCATCACTGACTTGATGGACATGAGTTTGGGTGAACTCTGGGAGTTGGTGATGGACAGGGAGGCCTGGCGTGCTGCGATTCATGGGGTCACAAAGGATTGGGCACGACTGAGCGACTGACCTGAACTGAACTGATGCATGTGCAGTTTGTGCTAAGTCGCTTTAGTCGTATCTGACCCTTTGTGATCCTATGGACTGTAGCCCTCCAAGGTCCTCTGTCCATGGGATTGTCCAGGCAAGAATACTGGAGTGGGTTGCCATCACCTCCTCCAGGGGATTTTCCCAACCCAGGGATCAAACCTGCCTTTCTAAATCTCCCGCATTGGCAGGTGGTTTTTTGACAATAGATAGTGTACATCACCCTTGTGGGAGAAAGTGAAGAGGAACTAAAAAGCCTCTTGATGAAAGTGAAAGAGGAGAATGAAAAAGTTGGCTTAAAGCTCAATATTCAGAAAACAAAGATCATGGTGTCTGGTCCCATCACTTCATGGCAAATAGACAGGGAAACAGTGGAAACAGTGTCAGACTTTTTTGGGGGGCTCCAAAATCACTGCAGTTGGTGACTGCAGCCATTAAATTAAAAGATACTTACTCCTTGGAAGAAAAGTTGTGACCAACCCAGATAGCATATTGTAAAGCAGAGACATTACTTTGCCAACAAAGGTCCGTCTAGTCAAGGCTATGGTTTTTCCAGTGGTCATGTATGGATGTGAGAGTTGGTCTGTGAAGGAAGCTGAGCGCTGAAGAACTGATGCTTTTGAACTGTGGTGTTGGAGAAGACTCTTGAGAGTTGGACTGCAAGGAGATCCAACGAGTCCATTCTGAAGGAGATCAGCCCTGGGATTTCTTTGGAAGGAATGATGCTAAAGCTGAAGCTCTAGTACTTTGGCCACCTCATGTGAAGAGTTGACTCATTGGAAAAGACTCTGATGCTGGGAGGGATTGGGGGCAGGAGGAGAAGGGGACGACAGAGGATGAGATGGCTGGATGGCATCACTGACTCTATGGACATAAGTCCGAGTGAACTCCGGGAGTTGGTGATAGACAGGGAGGCCTGGCGTGCTGTGGTTCACGTGTCACAAAGAGTTGGACATGACTGAGCGACTGTACTGAAATGACTGAATGTATTTCATGGAGAAAGCAATGGCAACCCACTCCAGTACTCTTGCCTGGAAAATCTCGTGGACAGAGGAGCCTGGTAAACTGCAGTCCGTGGGGTCGTGAAGGTCAGACAAGATTAAGCGACTTCACTTTCACTTTTCATTTTCATGCATTGGAGAAGGAAATGGCAACCCACTCCAGTGTTCTCGCCTGGAGAATCCCAGGGACTGCGGAGCCTGGTGGGCTGCCGTCTATGGCGTCACTCAGAATCGGACACGACTGAAGTGACTTAGCTGCAGCAGCAGTGTATTTCAAACCAATAGTGAAACTGGAGCCTTATGCTCAGAGCTGATGGTCAGTGTCTACACTCACTAGCCTGAAACCCAAAGTGAAGCCTCTTGGTTTCAGGTGAGGGTGTGATGCCCCAGTTTTCCTAAAGAGGGCGCCATCTTCAGGGAGTCACACTAAGAGTTCACAACATGACATCCTGGGCCATGAATTAAGACATTTGCTCTTTAAAAGGAGACTTCCCTGATGGCTCAGATGGTAAAGCATCTGCCTAAAGTACAATAGACCCGGGTTCAATCCCTGGGTTGGGAAAATCTCTGGAGAAGGAAATGGCAACCTACTCCAGTATTCTTGCCTGGAAAATCCCATGGACAGAGAAGCCTGGTAGGCTACAGTCAGTCTGTGGGGTCACAAAGAGTTGGACATGACTGAATGACTTTACTTTAAAAGGAAAGCTGTGAGAAACTTAGTATATTAAAAGGCAGAGACATCACTTTGCTGACAAAGACCCATGTAGTCAAAGTTGTGGTTTTTCTAGTAGTCATACAAGTGTGAGAGTTGGACCATAAGGAAGGCTGAAAGCTAAAGAATTGATGCTTTCAAAGTGTAGTGCTGGAGAAGACTCTTGAGAATTCCTTGGACTGCAAGGAGGTCAAATCTGTCAATCCTAAAGAAAATCACCCCTGAATATTCATTGGAAGGACTGGTGCTAAAGCTGAAGCTCCAATACCTTGGCCAGCTGATGCGAAGAGCCAACTCATTGGAAAAGATCCTGATGCTGGGAAAGACAGGCCAGGAGGATAAGGGGGTAACAGAGGATGAGATGGTTGGATGGGTTCACCGACTCAGTTGATGTGAATTTGAACAAATTCGCAGTGGTAGTGCAGGACAGGGAAGCCTGGCATGCTGCAGTCCACAGGGTCACAAAGAGCTGGACACAACTTAGGGACTGAACAACAGCAACAACAAGAAATCTGCTTGCTCCCTTTAGATACCAATTTGCTTCTCTGTCTTCAGAAAAAGAAGTTTGTTGAGTGACTACTCCATTCTCAAAGATCTAACTGTGAATTGTATAAAGCCCATAGGATGTGTCATATGAAGGTTGAGAGCAAAATAAAGACGTAAACTAGCAATCACATTAAAAATCAAAGCTATTGTTTGCTATATTTATTTGTGAAACACATAGATTCTTAATTAACTCATAATAACAAGTTATGGAAAACACGGAAACATTTCCTATCTGTATCTCTATACCGCCTACCTGAAAAGGTTCAAGCCTCAGACTCATCACTTACTGGCTGGCCAATCTTGGACTTAAATCTTCTCATCTGTAAAGTGAAGATAAAAATATAGCTTTAATATAGATTATATAAAATATGGAAAAGTATTAGGACAGAGTTTGAAATAGAGTAAGCATAAAATAGTTGCTGCTGCTGCTGCTGGTAACTCGCTTCAGTTGTGTCCAACTCTGTGTGACCACAGAGACAGCAGCCCACCAGGCTCCCCCATCCCTGGGATTCTCCAGGCAAGAACACAGGAGTGGGTTGCCATTTCCTTCTCCAATGCACAAAAGTGAAAAGTGAAAGTGAAGTCGCTCAGTCGTGCCTGACTCTTAGCGACCCCATGGACTGCAGCCTACCAGGCTCCTCCGTCCATGGAATTTTCCAGGCAAGAGTACTGGAATGGGGTGCCACTGCCTTCTCCGAAAATAGTTGCTACTTTAAGGCAAAGGACCACAGGTCTCAGTATCCTAATGCTGGAGAAACATCAGTGCATGGGTAACAATGGACCAAGTGAGCTGTCAAGAGACAGTGCTGTGCTCAGATTCTGTCCATCCCTCAGGAGCAGAGGAAGCCTCCCTTCCAATCTGATCACTAGATCCCACAGGACAGAATCTGTCCAATGAGTGAAAGAAGTGAAGTCCCAGAAATACTCAGAGATAACGAGATCTTGGAACCAAGATTTGGGCCTTAGATGAACATTTTCTCCCTGTGACATTCCTTATTTTTAGGAGGGCAATTCAGATCATAGAGAAAATGGCATCTTTGACACACTCATATTTTTCCCAATGTACCAGATTAAGGATATGAGGTTTGGGCCACTTAAAAAAAAAGACCCTCTCCCCAAATATTCCTATATATAGAATTCCTAGATATATCTAGAATATTCCTATAGCTAGAATTCCTACCTCTATCCCAGAAAGAAACCCTGAGAGATTCCAGGTGGAAGCCCAAATGAAAGAGAATGACTCAGCTGGTTGCTCTGCTCACCCATCTCACAGACCTGTTTCCATTGTGAAAGGGCCAAGTAAGTCTCAACAGAATAAAAACATGATGCTACTAACAAATTGATTCATAAGATTGTTTCTTGGCTTCTTATTAAGAAGATAGCAATGGGTTAGTTTTCTCCAAATCAGTGGCCCTGCAGAGGCATTTCTTGGAAGGACTCCTGGGTCCATGGTGCTCTCCTGGACATGCATCAGAATTTGCATCTTTGAGAAATTAAGTGACCCATGTGGGATGCAAATTTCAGAGCCTTCTTACTTTGGACTCTGCCCTCTTAAACTAACTGACATTGCACAGATGGCATAACAAATGCACCGAAACTTGCCAAGAGAAGTTCTTGCAGTTTTCTTTTTATGCATTTTATAGTATTTCTAGTTTGTCCTTACACAAATCAGAGTTGATAGGAAACTAATAGACATATGCAAGCTTCTTGAGGCACATTTCTATATGAGCGTGAATGAGACTGAACTTACAACCTGGTTCAAGCTCAGCTGAATTTCCAAGGTGAGAACAATGTTTGGCACCTGATGGTTGGGGGAACCCATGGCAGGAGGTGCTAAGTCACTCCAGTCATGTCTGACTCTTTACAACCCTATGGACTGTAGTCCACCACGCTCCTCTGTCCAGGGGACTCTTCAGGCGGGAATACTGGAGTGGGAGGAAGAAACGGCATGAGGGGACTAAGTGGGAAGCACATAAAAAATGCTGTATTCATTTTGTTAATTTGAAAAACCCAATAAAAATGAAATTCTCTTATTTAAAACTATACGTTATTTCTACATTAAAGGAAATAAAATCTGTGCAGAGTTTTTTTTCTCCAATCATAGTTCACCAGAAACCTGCAATTCTGCTTAGCATCTTCTTTCTATAAAGATGTTTTCCATAAGCAGAAGCCACACAGTTATAAACTCCAGGATGTCAAAACTAACCTTATTTCTACAAAGCATGTGGTTCTTGCAGATGGAGAAGACTGGCTTCCCAGATGGTTCAGTGGTATGGAATCCGCCTGGCGATGCAGGAGACCCAGGTTCAATCCCTGGGTCAGGAAGATCCCTTGTTGGAGGAAACGGCAACCCACTCCAGTATTCTTGGCTGAAAAACCCCATGGACAGAGGAGCCTGGAGGGCTACAGTCCGTGAGTTTGTGAAGAGTTGGACATGACTGAGCACACCAGGCACTGGTTAAGGAACGCCTCATCTGGAGAACGATGGGAGCGGCAGTCTTTGTTTCCAGGAAAACTCTAATGATCTAGAAATACCACTGGCTTTAAACTCCTAATATTCCTGAGCCACCCTAGAATGCAGATGTCTTCATGCAACTGGGACAGCCCATGGGGTCAGTCTCTGTGCTGAGGGCATGGTGCCTCTGAGATCCAGGGTGGTTTCAACTAATGTGAGAAGTAAGGCTTTTTCAAACACCCTTCTATGGTCCTTTGTCATGCTTGCTTGCTAAAGAAAGGATTCCCATCATTCCTGGGATGGGGGGAGGGTCGGTTTAGGAGAGAAGCTGGGATGTTTTACACAGGATTTATTTGGAATCACTTAAATTTCAACTCTCCTGGAGATCAGAAAACAAATTAGTGACATTATGGGTTGTGTATCATGCTTGCTACTCTGGAATTAGAGTGCCTGAATATCAACAGGTGGAGTAGTTGCTACATATCAGTTGATTTTTAAAGCTAAGAAAGTGAGGATATTATATTGCTATTGCTAACAGGGCCTCCAAAATGCAGACAAGTGGGCAATTGGTGACAGTTTATTGAAATGACCATGTCTCTGCATTCTGAGGCAAATTTAGCCACACTGATCTGTATCCTTAGAGCCCCCTAGACCACGACAACTGTGCAGAGATGTGACCACATTCCAGGAGGCGTCATGACCTGCTCTCAAATGGAGTTCCAGAACTTTCATCTTCTTTGATTTGGCAGGTGACTTCTGATACTGCTACAGCAAAGCTATCTTCAAATAGCTTCCAGTAATTCAGTGAAACAAGACCCCTTTATTACCAAATTCCAGAGCAATTCTCCCAAACATGATTTGATCCTTTCTTGTATGCTAAGGAAATAAAGCAACTTAAAACACGAAGTCTTGTTTTGAACCAGCACCAAAAATCCCTTTTACTCCTGTCAGGTGCTGTCCGAGCTCTCGCAAGTCACTGGTATTTAGACAAAAACGCATTAGTAAAGCATGGCCACGTTTGTCTGAACTCGAGTTTTCCTACATAATGGCATTCTTTTAAATTCCCTCTTACATTAAGCCATAAAGCTCTCTAAAATAGTTCACGCAGTCTTTCTAGCAATTCTGACAGCTCTCAAAGCCCAGATACACGCAGGCCTCATTTCAGATTAATTATCCTCCTGACATATGCAACATGCTTAGGAGTCAGACAGTGTGAATCTCTATTGAGCAAACTGTTGGGGCTCTGGGACTACACCCCCAATTCTGCAACCCTTCCCACCTGAGCGGGCAAGGAGTATGCCCTGTTACACCACAAAGGAAGAGAATTGGGAACTCACACTTCCCTGAGGCAGGTCCCCGTAGGAAGCATGGGGTGCGGGCTGGAGAAGGGCTCCTGGGGTGGGAGCACATATGATGCTAAGAGTGGACGTCTGGCTTAGGGAGGACTTCCGATCTGCATGAACATAGCTTGGGAGCCCCAAGCCTCTCCTGGGGATGAGGGAGATTTGGGTAAGGGGCAGCAGAGGAGAACAGATGCTCTCTAAAGGCATATATGGCTTCCCAGGTGGCACAGTGGTAAAGCATTTGCCTATTAATGCAGGAGACTCACAGAGAAGGCCATGGCACTCCACTCCAGTACTCTGACCTGGAAAATCCCATGGATGGAGGAGATTGGTAGGCGGCAGTCCATGGGGTCGTGAAGAGTTGGACACGACTGAGCAACTTCACTTTCACTTTTCACTTTCATGCACTGGAGAAGGAAATGGCCTTCCACTCCAGTGTTCTTGCCTGGAGAATCCCAGGGATGGGGGAGCCTGGTGGGCTGCTTTCTATGGGGTTGCACAGAGTCGGACACGACTGAAGTGACTTAGCAGTAGCAGCAGCATGAGACTCAAGAGATGCAGTTTGAATCCCTGGGTCAGGAAGATCCCTTGGAGTAGGAAATAACACCACCTTCCAGTATTCTTGCCTGGGAAATCCCATATTCAGTGGGGCCTGGTAGGCTATAGTCTAGGGGATTGCAAAGAGAGGTATGTGGCTGAACACAGCACAGCACACATGCGTGTTGTTCTCACCAGTGCCTTGTGCTGTGCTGTGCTTAGTCACTCAGTCATATCCAACTCTTTGTGACCCTGTGGACTGCAGCCCACCAGGGTCCTCTGTCCATGGGGATTCTCCAGGCAAGAATACTGGAGGGGGTTGCCATGCCCTCCTCCAGGGGAATCTTCCCAACACATGGATCAAATCCAGGTGTCCTGTATTGCAGGTGGATTCCTTACCATCTGAGCCACCAGTGAAGCCCAAGAATACTGGAATGAGTAGCCTATCCCTTCTCCAGGGGATCCTCTGGATCCAGGAATTGAACCAAGGTCTTCTGCAGGCAGGAGAGTCTGCAGAACCAGGGTCTCTGCAGGCAGATTCTTTACTGACTGAGCTACCAGGGAAGTCCCACCAATGACTTAAAACCCAGTAAATCTGTTAATTATTTCTTTCTTTTAATATCACTCTTACCTTGATTACAGCTGCTCACTAAAGTCCATGTGGCTCATGAGTGTCTGTTGCGGTCCTTGTATGAAAGAGCTTGTGAATGTAATGGGAATCACATGGCTACTCTCATTTCGGTCAAGCAGTCGCAGCCCGTGCCTGCCTCATCCCTGCCACATGGGATGCTCCCTTCCCCCTCCTTATAATCCATCTTTTGCTAAGATCCAAATAGCATTTTCTTGAGGCTTGAGTAGCCTCATCTTTGTTGAGAACAAATATATAAATATCCCTCACATCTCCAAGAGGCAGACTTCAACATAGAATTAAACACACAGAAGATTTATTGGGAAGCACGTCCATCAGAATCATATGGATGTGATTTAAACCTTCATTGGTGGAGGCTGTCATCTAGGAGTAGGATTCCAGGGAAGAGAAGAGTGGACAAACTGTGTCTTGGCTCTTCGAGCTCCAGAGAAAGCCTGGAGGGCAGGGGAGCCCAAAAAAGACTGAAGAGGAGCTGATGTCACAAAGACCGAGGGAAAAGAAAGCCGTTGGCAAGATCAGCCTCAATGAGATTAAAACCAGAAATGATCGCTGTCCAGTATCGTGGAGACCGTTGGTGATCTTGTCTAGAGGCTGCCAAGCACAATCCAGGGAAACGTGGAGACTGATGGTACAGGATCAGCAGAAGCGAGCCTGGTAATACTGAGAAGAGATGGGACCTCCAGCACCTTTAGAAGAACTGGGTGCTGGTGAAAGAAGCATTGAGTCAGTTATAACAGGAGGAGAGGAGATGAGGAGTCCAGATGTGAGCAGATTCATGGACTGGGAGGGAGCCATAAGAGGCTTCCCACCTGGTGCCTTCTATTCATTCTATGAATTACGAGGCAAGGTTACCCACTAAGGATACGAGGGAGGGAAATTTACGAGACTGACATCTGGGAGAAAAAATCACGGAGAATAGGTGACAGTAGATTTACAAGGCGATCATGCCCGTGTGAAATCTGAGATAAAGATATCAGAGGAATGCCTAAGTGACAGCATGTGTGATTTTCCACTAGCAACGTCCAGCTGCTTCCCTGAAGGTTAGAGACAGCAGACAGAAACACGCGTTCAGCCTGGAGGGCTGCCACCCAAGGACCAACTGCGTAAAGAGAGTGAAGGAAATGGACTGAAAATGAAGGATTTTAATGATGACCCTAAACTGTACAACAGAGGAAAGAAAAGTCAAAGGGACTTTGAGGAAATGAAAAAAAAAAAAATCAAAGAGTTAAAAATTACGTTGTGTTAATAGAATTTTTGCAGTTGGATATACTTGACCCAAGGGGTTTCTCTGGTGGCTCAGTGGTAAAGAGATTCTCCTGCAATGCAGGAGAGGCAGGAGGCTTGGATTTAATTCCTGGGCTGGGAAGATCCCCTGGAGGAGGGCTTGACAACCCATTCCAGTATTCTTGCTTAAAGAATCCCATGAACAGAGGAGCTTGGAAGGCTACAGTTAGGGGTTGCAGAGTGGGATGCAACTGAAGCAACTGAGCATACATGCACATATACTTGACCAAATGTCTTGGTGGATAGAAGTGCATGGTTGGCGAGTGGAATGTCAGAATTTGCTATCTGAGAGGTGGCATGTTTTCTGAGGTAAGAGCCTGGGAGAAGGTGGCCACAGTGCACTGAAGGGAAGGTCACCAAAGATGAGGATACATAGAGACTCAAGGTCAAGATGTAGCTGGTACATCCACAATGATCATAGATGGTACATCTGTGTGCACACTGGAATTCAGTAACTGGCAGGAATGTAGTTAGAGCGTAGATGAGGTGTGGAAGAAACCAGTGACCCAGAGGCTACGTTTTTCAATGAAAGGAAGAAATGAGAGGACAGTCCTGGCAGGAAAGGGGAGGAGCTGGGATAGATTCTGGTAGTGCTGCCCTCAGAGGAGCAGGGCTTTTGAAAGCTGGAGATAAAGTGATGCTTTGGAAGCAGCACGGGGAAGCAAGCGGAGCCCTAATCCCTTATCCTAACCCTCAGGTATAATAGGTGGAAGGGAAAATAATCCTCTGTCTTAGTCGGTTTAGGTTGCTATAACAAAATACCAGAGCTGGGAAGTTTATAAACAACATAAATGTATTTCTTGTGGTTCTGTATTCTGGAGGTCAAGATCAGGGTACCAACATGGTTGGGTGAGAGCCTCACTTCTTATTTTGTCTCACATGGAAGAGGGGATAGCTCTGGGACCTTTTTTGCATGCATGTCCAGTCCACTTCAGTCATGTCCTACTCTTTGCAACTCTGTGGACAGTAGCCTTCCAGGCTCCTCTGTCTATGAGATTTCCCAGGCAAGAATACTGGAGTGGGTTGCCATACCCTCTTCCAATGTATCTGCCTAACCCAGGGATCAAACCTGTATCTCCTGAGTCCCCTAGGTTGGCAGGCAGATTCTTTCCTGCTGAGCCACTAGGGAACTAATCCCACTTAAGAGGGCTCCACATCGTGACCTCATCACCTCCCAAAGGCCCCACCTCATAATAACATCCCCTTGAGCATTAGACTTTCAACATATAAATTTGAGGCCAACACAAACATTCAGACCATGGCATCTTCCATTTGAGAAGTACATTCTCCATGAACAGTAAGATTTCAGAGTTAAGAACCCAGAGGTTGACATGTTATTTTAAGAAGTACCAAGGTGGAGAGGGATGTGATATCTTGGATGGAAATCCTAGAGCACAAAAAAGATAAAAGGTAAAAAACTAAGGAAATCTTTAGAATAGATAGCCTTTAGTTAACAATAATGTAAAAATATTGGTTCATAGAATTTTAACAAATGTACATAAGTGGCTCAGACTGTAAAGAATCTGCCTGCAATGCAGGAGACCTGCGTTTGATCCCTGGGTTGGAAAGATCCCCTGGACAAGGGCATCACAACCCATTTCAGTATTCTTGCCTAGAGAATCCCACGGACAGAGAAGCCTGGCGGGATACAGTCCACGGGGTCGCAAAGGGTCAGACTCGACTGAATGACTAAGCAACAGAAAGCTAAAACAGTAAAGAATCTGCCTGTGGGAGACCTGAATTTGATCCCTGGATCAGGAAGATCCCCTAGAGGAGGGCACAGCAACCCACTCCAGTATTCTTGCCTGGAGAATTCCATGGACAAAGAGGCCGGGTGAGCTACAGTCCATGAGATTGCAAACAGTCAGACACGACTGGGTAACCAAGCACAGCACAGCACGTTCTAACGTAAGGTGTTACTAATAAGGGAACTGGACGCAGAATACATGGAGCTCTCTGTACCATTTGGGCAATTCTTGTGTTGAAAATTTTCTGCAAATCTAAAACTGTCATCAAATTAAAAGTTTAATGGAAGTATAAATCCCATGGGAAAATGTTCGGTATTATTTTAGTGCATGCAACTTGTACGGTAGAGACAAAAGTCAGCACATGAGGTTAAGGATAGTCAGGGCACTGTATGCAATGAAAAACAAATCAAACTTTGTAACTCTGTTTTGCACACGAGAGCCCACTGTCGTTTCTTTTCACTGACTTTTCTTTGAAGAACTTAGAGTCCGAAGGCGGCCCCAGAAAGGGAGGAATGGTGAAACCTCTTGACGTGGAATATCAAAAACGTCAAACGAAAAAGTCTTGTCATTATTAACATTACTGATGGAGATAGGTAATGTGTACTTCTATCTATTATCTGTCTTCTACTTCTATAGAGGTAAAAATTACAAAGATATATAGTTTTGGATCACATAATTTCAGTTCTGAGGATGTTTTGCAGAGATTCTTACACGGAAAGAACATATGTGCACAGTATTACCTCCGCAGCATGGATGGTAATGGCAAAAAATATGACGAAACCTGTGCTCATCAGCAAAGACTTAGTTAACACGTGATAGAATATCATAAACTATCGAAAGGAAGTTTTCCCTCGATGTGTACGTCAGCATGTGCAGGCGGGTGAATGCATCACTGCCAGTTAATATAACACCAGTAAATGATCCCCGAGAAGGCACCCCACTCCAGGTGTCTTTTGCCTGGAAAATCCCATGGACCGAGGAACCTGGCAGGCTTCAGTCCATGGGGTCGCTAAGAGTCAGACAACGACTGAACGACTTCCCTTTCACTTTTCACTTTCGTGCATTGGAGAAGGAAACGGCAACCCACTCCAGTGTTCTTGTCTAGAGAATCCCAGGGTCGGGGGAGGCTAGTGGGCTGCCGTCTATGAGGTTGCACCGAGTGGGACATGACTGAAGCGACTCAGCAGCAGCAGTAAATGATCTAGTACCCTAGAAGGGCGAGGAGAGACAAATACAGAATTCTGTGGGGGGAAAAAAGCCATTCAAATGATAATATTTTAAAATAAAATCCATGCATTTCATTGAAAGATATATGCAGCACGGCTGCCCTGATGGCTCAGTGTTAGAGTATCTGCCTGCCGGTGTAGCAGACATGGGTTCAACCTCTAATCTGGGAAGACCCCAGATATCACAGAGCAACTAAGCCCGTGGGCCATAGCTACTGAGCACAGGCTCTGGAGCCCAGGAGCCACAACACCTGAGCCCACATCCTGAGACTCCTGGAGCCCATGGGCCATAGAGCCATGTTTCACAGCAAGAGAAGGCACCTTAATTAGAAGCCAGAGCATCACAATTAGAGAGCAGCCCTTGCTCGCCACAATTAGAGGAAAACCTGAGCAATGAAGACCCAGCCCAGCCAAAAATAAATAAATGAAAAAAAAAATACATAAAAGACATATGAGGTAGTGTGAATAATTCTTCTTTGCACAATATTTCCATTTGATTAATTGAAATAATCATGGTTAAGACACTTGGATTTCCTGTGGTGTCACCCCAATACTTATTTTCCATTTTGTCTTCTTGAAGACATGACTTGTGAAGCATGACTCTTGTCCTTTCTTTCCTACCTTGATTGTTAAGAAATGCAACATCCTTGTCAAGTGTTTCTTCAGTTCAGTTCAGTGGCTCAGTCGTGTCTGACTCTTTGCAACCCTATGAACTGCAGCACACCGGGCCTCCCTGACCATCACCAGCTCCTGGAGTTTACTTGAACTCATGTCCGTTGAGTTGGTGATGCCATCCAACCATCTCATCCTCTGTCGTCCCCTTCTCCTGCCTTCAATCTTTCCCAGCATCAGGGTCTTTTCCAATGAGTCAGTTCTTCGCATCAGGTGGCCAAAGTATTGGAGTTTCAGCTTCAACATCAGTCCTTCCAAAGAACACCCAGGACTGATCTCCTTTAGGATGGACTGGTTGTTAGGATAGCCTTAAGACAACTGAGTGAAAAAGCAATATGGTGAGTGAGGAGCTCTTTATATGGATCTCTATATGGACAGTGAAAGTTTGTATCCACAGTATCTTTATATGGATAATAAAAGGTTGAGGAAATAGTGAAAAAATTTAGTTCTGAGAACGCTAAAGTCTGTAAAATAAGTAATTACATAAAAATAGAAGGTTCAAAGTAGCTTTAATGATACTTTCAAAATTTGCAATAACCCTGCAGAGAACATGATGAGAAATAAATGTCTCCAGTTTCTATAAAGAGATAGTAAGAGGGGGAAAAACATGAAAACTATTAAAATATGAGCCCTTATGTATCTTTAGGAGATGCCTCCCCAACATGAAACTGCCATTAGCCAATTCTGATGATGTATACGTGGGACATAAAGGTTTATCTCTATAATATTTTACGATGTTTTCATGCTTGTTTTCTCAGGAGTAAGCATTTAAGACAAGTTGTTCTAAAATCTGAGCATTAGTGCTATAAAAATAAGCTGGAATGAAGAAAAAAAGCTTATAAATTACTTGGGAATAATAAAAGGAAGCTGTCAACTAGAAGTCTTGTCATAAGAAATACCTTTGTGAAAGGAAGCAGGGGCGTTTACCAGGGTTAAGATGGAAAGCAAATTATGAAACATCAGCACGGCTGCCTCCAGCCTGTGCTACACACAGATGGGAGGGGAACAGGCCTCCAGTGCCCCCAGCACCTCGCCATGCTGCACCCCACCTGCTCTGTTCTCAGTGCAGTAAATCAGAACAACAAAAATCCACAAAGGTCTCCAAATACATCTTTAAAGGAAATCTTGATTAAGCTCATCCTCCAGCCACCTTTAAAAGAAATAATGCATGAATCTGTGGCTTAGTTCAGTTCAGTTCAGTCACTCAGTCGTGTCCAACTCTTCCAGACCCTGGGGACTGCAGCATGCCAGGCCTCCCTGTCCATCACCAACTCCCGGAGTTTACTCAAACTTATGTCCATTGAGTTGGTGATGCTATCCAACAATCTCATCCTCTGTTGTCCCCTTCTCTTCCTGCTTTCAATCTTTCCCAACATCAGGGTCTTTACAAATGAGTCAGTTCTTCACATCAGGTGGCCAAAGTATTGGAGTTTCAGCTTCAACATCAGTCCTTCCAACGAACACTCAGGACTGATCTCCTTTAGTATGTGGCTTCAGTTCAATTCAGTTCAGTTGCTCAGTCATGTCCGACTCTTTGCGACCCCGTGCACTGTAGCACACCAGGCCTCCCTGTCCATCACCAACTCTCAGAGTTCATTCAGACTCACGTCCATCGAGTCAGTGATGCCATCCAGCCATCTCATCCTCTGTCGTCCCCTTCTCCTCCTGCCCCCAATCCCTCCCAGCATCAGAGTCTTTTCAAATGAGGCAGTGCTTTGCATGAGGTGGCCAAAGTACTGGAGTTTCAGCTTCAGCATCATTCCTTCCAAAGAAATCCCAGGGTTGATTTCCTTTAGAATGGACTGGTTGGTTCTCCTTGCAGTCCAAGGGACTCTCAAGAGTCTTCTCCAATACCACAGTTCAAAAGCATCAATTCTTCAGTGCTCAGCCTTCTTCACAATCCAACTCTTGCATCCATACATGACCACTGGAAAAACCATAGCCTTGACTAGACGGACCTTAGTTGGCAAAGTTATGTCTCTGCTTTTGAATATGCTATCTAGGCTGGTCATAACTTTTATTCTAAGGAATAAGCATCTTTTAATTTCATGACTGAAGTCACCATCTGCAGTGATTTTGGAGCCCCCCAAAATAAAGTCTGACACTGTTTCCACTGTTTCCCCATCTATTTCCCATGAAGTGATGGGACCGGATGACATGATCTTCATTTTCTGAATGTTGAGCTTTAAGCCAACTTTTTCACTCTCCTCTTTCACTTTCATCAAGAAACTTTTTAGTTGTTCTTCACTTTCTGCCATAAGGGTGGTGTCATCTGCATATCTGAGGTTATTGATATTGCTCCCAGGATTCTTCATTCAGCTTGTGTTTCTTCCAGCCCAGCGTTTCTCATGATGTACTCTGCATAGAAGTTAAATAAGCAGGGTGACAATATACAGCCTTGAAGTACTCCTTTTCCTATTTGGAACCAGTCTGTTGTTCCATGTACAGTTCTAACTGTTGCTTCCTGACCTGCATATAGGTTTCTCAAGAAGCAGGTCAGGTGGTCTGGGATTCCCATCTCTCTCAGAATTTTCCACAGTTTATTGTGATCCACACAGTCAAAGGCTTTGGCATAGTCAGTAAAGCATGTTCAAGGTCGGGAGGGGTGGCAGTGAGGTGATACCTCTCATCCAAGGTAAGGAGCAGCAGCTGCACTTTGCTGGAGCAGCTGTGAAGAGATACCCCACATCCAAGGTAAGAGAAACCCAAGTAAGAAGGTAGGTGTTGCAAGAGGGCAGACACACTGAAACCATAATCACAGAAAACTAGTCAATTTAATTACATTAGGACCACAGCCTTGTCTAACTCAATGAAACTAAGCCATGCCCTGTGGGGCCACCCAAGACGGGCGGGTCTTGGTGGAGAGGTCTGACACAGTGTGGTCTACTGGAGAAGGGAATGGCAAACTACTTCAGTATTCTTGCCTTAAGAACCCCACTAACAGTATGAAAAGGCAAAATGATAGGATACTGAAAGAAGAACTCCCCAGGTCAGTAGGTGCCCAATATGCTACTGGAGATCAGTGGAGAAATAACTCCAGAAAGAATGAAAATAGAGAGCCAAGGCAAAAACAAAACCCAGCTGTGGATGTGACTGGTGATAGAAGCAAGGTCCGATTCTGTAAAGAGGATGTGGCTTAGGATATCAATAAAATGCCGAATAAAAGTGGCTGTTTCTATGGGGAGTGAAAGTGTTAGTTGATCAGTTGTGTTAGACTCTTTGTGACCCTCTGGACTGTAGCCTGCCAGGCTCCTCTGTCCATAGAATTCTCCAGGCAAGAATACTGGAGTGGGTAGCCATTCCCTTCTCCAGGGGATCTTCCTGACCCAGGGGTCGAACCCAGGTCTCCTGCACTGCTGGCAGATTCTTTACTGTCTGAGCCACCAGCGAAGCCCTATTTTATGTGTGTGTTGTGTATACCATTTGTAGATTAACACACACACACACACACACACACACTAAACTTTTGAATTCATGTAATCAATCTGTGTTGACTGTTAGCGGCAAATGTTTGTTTGAGGACTCTGGCCAACCTTCCCTTTTATTGTTATTGCACATATAGCCTTTTTTTCTTTTCATTGTTTTCTTGCAGAAATGGGCACCAGTGGAATATGTTTGCAAATGCATTTGAATATTCACACAATGGACCCATGTCAATTTAATTATAGTTTACTAGTGAACATTACATTCATTCACTCATTCATTAAACATCTGTTGAGTGTCTAATCTGTGTCAGGAATTTAGCTACATACTGGGTATATGCTGCTGGTGGCAGCACCTGTATCTGAACAAGTAAACTATGAATGGCAATTGTAATACACAGACAGATTTTGATTGGCAGGATTAGAAAAAGTTTCCATTAGGAAGTGATAGCAGATGCATTGAGCAAAGGAAAATATCGAGATTAAGGTGACCAGCAGAAGCACAATGTGTGCCAAGGCTGCAGAAAGTTCAGAAGCCCACTTGGATACATTTTAATAACTCCAAATACAGCTGGAGAATTTAGGTCTGTCCACAATTCCTGCAGGATTGGCAGCTGGTGACCTGACCCTAACCTCCTCAGGCACAGGCCAGTCCATGGACTGTTAGCTGGACCTTAATCACATTCCATTCCCGAGATGGACTAAGAGTCACAGATCACAGCTAGACAGTGATACATGCTTGAGCTGAATGATAATAGAGGGCTGTCTCAGGGCTCCAGTCAACAAGAGATGAACAGGGGAAAGTGAAGGGAAGCACGGGTTATGGATAAGAAGAGGCAAGAGACCAGAGGGCCCCAGAGGGAAATAGCTGAAGAGCCAGTGACTTCCCCAGCCTAGCCAAGTCTCCAGGAGATCTGATAGAGTTGGGTTGATCAAGAAGCTTTAGCTTTAGGCTCCCTCGCATGCCCAACCACATCCAAGCAGCACATTCATGCACTCACATGTTTAAGTAACATTTATAGCTAAAGATATTATTACTCTACCTGGCTAAACCAGCAGACACTTTCTACTTGTCTTCCTCTCTGTCACGCTTCTCCACTTGGCTGTTTGTCATCCATGTTTATGGAGGAAGCCTCGAGGAAGTTGAGTGTTGAATAGGGTTTACATTTAGTCCGGCTGTGAGGAGTTATGTTTGTGTGATTCTCGGTCACGTTTATGTACTCTTAAGTTACTGCAACCCATGGGTGTGTAGAAAGAGCCCCAGGAATATGTTTACCTGGAATCACTATAGGAGAGCAGGGCTAGAGGCCATATGATGGGAAGAAACTGCCCAATGGCTCGAAGACCCAGAGGTGTGTGAGCACTGAGGAGGAAAGAAGGCTTGGTTATGCAGAGCCAGGAGCCAGTCTGGGGATGGTCTTCCAACCATCAGATGTAAAATGTTTTAAGCAGTGGATTTTGATCTTGTTCATGTCTATTCAGGGGCTTCCCAGGTGGCACAGTAAAGGATCCACCTGCCAGTGCAGGGGATGAAAGAGAGGCAGGTTCAATCCCTGGGTGAGAAGATCCCCTGGAGGTGAAAATGGCAACCCACTCTAGTATGCTTGCCTGGAGAATCTCCATGGACAGAGGAGCCTGGTGGGCTACAGTCCATGGGGTCACAAAGAGCTGGACATGACTGAATATGCACACAAAAAAGAATATAGTCTTATAAAACCTGTTAGTATGTCTAACAGCTCTTACATGAAAAAAGACTTGGTAAATATTTTTCCAAATTTGACAAAAGAACTGACCTAACATGACCGATAATAAGATGCAAAGATAAAATAAAATTTTAAACTAGCAATAGCAGGAAACCAAATTTTGAATATTCATGCTTGAGAAAAGACTAAACTGTTTTTCCAAACTCTCGAGAGAAGATGTTACAAAATCAATCAGATGAAGAGGTCATTAAAAAATATACAGCCAAATATCATATTTATTTTTTCATTCCTTGCAAATATTTACTTTTGTTTCTAATTTTGAATTCTTCATTGTGTTGTATTTTTAAGAGGTCTCCAAGAATCAGTAAGCTCTGGGTCCCGTAAACCTGGACCTACTCTGACAACTGACTTATATATTACCAAGATCACGTCCCTTTACAGCTGGTTCTCTAAGGAAGGGACGCTACGTGGTATGGTGGCTCCAGGAGGTCATGGGACCAGGGCGCCATACTGAAGTGGAACAGAGGTGAAGTCTACAAAGAGAACAAGGACTGAGAAAACTCAGGGCAGGTTGGGTCACTTGAAGGTCGACATGTGATTATAAATGAAGCAAGGCTTTAGTGTGATCCCCAATCAAAAATCAGTATGTGAGGTATAATCTTTTAATCTTATCCTTTGGTCATTCATTCAGCGATAGATAGGTGCCTGGTGCCTGTATACCTGGTACTGTATGTTTGTGCCAGTTTGTATTTGTGTTTATGGGGATCAGCGTGTTTATGCAGGCTCGCAGTTCACTGTGTGTGTGCACGTGCTGTCGAGTCCTACTCTTGGTGACCCCATGGACTGTAGCCCATCAGTCCACGGGATTTTCAAGGAAAGAATACTGGAATGGGCTGCTGTGCCCTCCTCCGTATGAACTGACACTGGAGTAAAGTTGAATGTTAAGGAGAAAACTCAGTAAAGCCAACAGGGATATAATTTCCCATTGTTCAGATCTTGTCAAGGATCTAATCTAGAAAAATTTAAACTTTTGCACATATGCATATAGGCATTTCAGTTTTTCTCTTCTGGCTTTAAAGAGATTTACTTAGGATATACCTTCAAACTGCCCTTTCCCTCAGTTTTTTACTCTTTTTTTTTTTTGTCTAATGTGACCTGAAAGGAAGCAACCTGCCCATTCATATCACACATCTCTCTTTCTCTCTCTCTCTCTCTCTCACACACACACACACAAACACCTACACATATTATGTACATATAGCCATTTACACATCTACACATCTATGGACTTATTAAAAAACTTGGGATCTGCAAAGAAAGATGTCCACTTTGACTCTGGAGAGGCTGGGATACAGACCTGGGGATCCTGCTGATGAATGGTCCTGCTGAAAAGTGAATACTCTGATGGGCTTCACAGACAGAGGCATCCTAGGATTTGTATACAATCAGGTCAAAGCATTATCCCCAGAGGCTTTGTGTAGACTTCATCCTCTTCTGTGGTGACCCTTGATTTCACAAGGACATGATGAGAAGCTCACTTGAGCTTCTTCCTTAAAATTTATCTGGGATCCCCAGTTCACCAGTGGAAGCCATGACTCCTAGAGGAAACATTTGTTATGATTCGAAGCATCAGGTGAACACACCATTGACCCAAGAGATCTAAGCAATGGGAAGCTCACAGTAGGACTGAGTAGGTCATGTGCCAAGATCTGGTGGAGCAAACGAGTCCTCTGGTGAGGTACTGGTTTGCATCTATGAAAGTGAAAAGTGAAGTGAAAGTGATAGTCACTCAGTTGTATTTGACTCTTTGTGACCCTATGGACTGTAGCCTACCAGTCTCCTCTTCACGGAATCCTCCAGGCAAGAATATTGGAGTAACTATTTCCTCCTCCAGGGGGCCTTCCCAACCCAGGGACCACACCTGGGTCTCACGCATTGCAGGCAGATTCTTTACTGTCTGAGCCACCAGGGAAGCCTGTGGAGTCTATAACGAGAGGCAACTCATTATAAGGCATTTCTGAACGAGGTCCACATGGAATGCTGGTCCATCACCACCAAATCAGGAGTCCGTTTAGGGGCACAGTATCTGTCCAGTAAGGGTAAGAATTTTCCTTAGTGGTCACTTCTTCCAGTGATTTGTCTTTCTTCACTAGTCTAAATCCAGTGACCGGTCACCTCAGAACTTCTATGAAGAGAGTGTAGTATCTCACTGGATGGATGTGGCTTATGCATTCATAGACACAGATAGTGTTATTATATATGGGAGAAATTCACAGACAGGATTCTTTACACATGTGTTCTCAGAAATCACCGAGCTTTCTTATATGGTAAAAATGGCTTTCTGACACTTCTTATCTTTTAATTGGAAGATAATTGCTTTACAATGTTGTGTTTGTTTCCTGCCATACATCAACATGCATCAGTCATAGGGATACATGTGTCCCTCCTCTCTTGACCCTCGCTCCCATCTCTCACTCCACCCCACCCCTCTAGGATGTCACAGAGTACCAGGCTTGAGCTCCCTGCATCATACAGAAAATCCCCACTGGCTCTCCATTTTACATGTGGGAATGTATGTTTCCATGTTAGTCTCTCAAAGTGTCTCCCCTGCCTTCCCCCACTGGGTCCACAAGTCTGTTCTCTGTGTCTGCGTCTCCATTGCTGCCCTGCAAACAGAATCATCAGTACCATCTTTCTAGAGTCCATCAGTTCAGTTCAGTTCAGTTGCTCAGGCATGTCCGACTCTTTGTGACTCCATGAATCACAGCACACCAGGCCTCCCTGTCCATCACCAACTCCCAGAGTTCACCCAAACTCATGTGCATTGAGTTGGTGATGCCATCCAGCCATCTCATCCTCTGTCATTCCCTTCTCCTCCTGCCCCATTCCCTCCCAGCATCAGATTCTTTTCATATGAGTCAACTCTTCACATGAGGTAGCCAAAGTATTGGAGTTTCAGCCTCAGCATCAGTCCTTTCAATGAACACCTAGGTCTGATCTCCTTTAGGATGGACTGGCTGGGTCTCCTTGCAGTCCAAGGGGCTCTCAAGAGTCTTCTCCAACACCACAGTTCAAAAGCATCAATTCTTCGGTGCTCAGCCTTCTTCACAGTCCAACTCTCACATCCATACATGACTACTGGAAAAACCATAGCCTTGACTAGTAGGACCTTTGTTGGTAAAGTAATATCTCTGCTTTTGAATATGCTATCTAGGCTGGTCATAACTTTTCTTCCAAGGAGTAAGTGTATTTTAATTTCATGGCTCAAATCACCATCTGCAGTGATTTTGGAGCCCCCCAAAATAAAGTCTGACACTGTTTCCACTGTTTCCCCATCTATTTCCCATGAAGTGATGGGACCAGATGCCATGATCTTCATTTTCTAAATGTTGAGCTTTAAGCCAACTTTTTCACTCTCCTCTTTCACTTTCATCAAGAGGCTTTTTAGTTCCTCTTCACTTTCTGCCATAAGGGTGGTGTCATCCGCATATCTGAGNACTCCACCCCACCCCTCTAGGATGTCACAGAGTACCAGGCTTGAGCTCCCTGCATCATACAGAAAATCCCCACTGGCTCTCCATTTTACATGTGGGAATGTATGTTTCCATGTTAGTCTCTCAAAGTGTCTCCCCTGCCTTCCCCCACTGGGTCCACAAGTCTGTTCTCTGTGTCTGCGTCTCCATTGCTGCCCTGCAAACAGAATCATCAGTACCATCTTTCTAGAGTCCATCAGTTCAGTTCAGTTCAGTTGCTCAGGCATGTCCGACTCTTTGTGACTCCATGAATCACAGCACACCAGGCCTCCCTGTCCATCACCAACTCCCAGAGTTCACCCAAACTCATGTGCATTGAGTTGGTGATGCCATCCAGCCATCTCATCCTCTGTCATTCCCTTCTCCTCCTGCCCCATTCCCTCCCAGCATCAGATTCTTTTCATATGAGTCAACTCTTCACATGAGGTAGCCAAAGTATTGGAGTTTCAGCCTCAGCATCAGTCCTTTCAATGAACACCTAGGTCTGATCTCCTTTAGGATGGACTGGCTGGGTCTCCTTGCAGTCCAAGGGGCTCTCAAGAGTCTTCTCCAACACCACAGTTCAAAAGCATCAATTCTTCGGTGCTCAGCCTTCTTCACAGTCCAACTCTCACATCCATACATGACTACTGGAAAAACCATAGCCTTGACTAGTAGGACCTTTGTTGGTAAAGTAATATCTCTGCTTTTGAATATGCTATCTAGGCTGGTCATAACTTTTCTTCCAAGGAGTAAGTGTATTTTAATTTCATGGCTCAAATCACCATCTGCAGTGATTTTGGAGCCCCCCAAAATAAAGTCTGACACTGTTTCCACTGTTTCCCCATCTATTTCCCATGAAGTGATGGGACCAGATGCCATGATCTTCATTTTCTAAATGTTGAGCTTTAAGCCAACTTTTTCACTCTCCTCTTTCACTTTCATCAAGAGGCTTTTTAGTTCCTCTTCACTTTCTGCCATAAGGGTGGTGTCATCCGCATATCTGAGGTTATTGATATTGCTCCCAGCAATCTTGATTCAGCTTGTGCTTCTTCCAGCCCAGCGTTTCTCATGATGTACTCTGCATAGAAGTTAAATAAGCAGGGTGACAATATACAGCCTTGATGTACTCCTTTTCCTATTTGGAACCAGTCTGTTGCTCCATGCCCAGTTCTAACTATTGCTTCCTGACCTACATATAGGAGGCAGGTCAGGTGGTCTGGTATTCCCATCTCTTTCAGAATTTTCCACAGTTTATTATGATCCACACAGTCAAAGCCTTTGGCATAGTCAATAAAGCAGAAATAGATGTTTTTCTGTATATATGCATTAAAATATGACACTTGTTTTTCTCTTTCTTACTCTACTCTGTATATTAGGCTCTAGGTTCATACACCTCATTAGAACTGACTCAAATGTGTTCCTTTTTAAGTCTGTATATTGTACAGCTATATACTGTATATTCATTGTATACATGTACCACAGTTTCTTTATCCTTTCATCTGTTGATGGACATCTAGATTGCACCTGTGTCCTCAGTTCAGTCCAGTCGCTCAGTTGTGTCCGACTCTTTGCGACCCCGTGAATCACAGCATGCCAGGCCTCCCTATCCATCACCAACTCCCGGAGTTCACTCAGACGCATGTCCATTGAGTCAGTGACACCATCCAGCCATCTCATCCTCTGTCATCCCCTTCTCCTCCTGCCCCCAATTCCTCCTTCAGAATGGACTGGTTGACCCAGCTATTGTAAATAGTGCTGCGACGGGCACTTGGGTACATGCATATTTTTCAGTTATGGTTTCCTCAGGGCATACACCCAGTAGTGGGATGGTTGGGTCATGTGCTAGCTTTATTTCTTGTTTTTTTTTTTTTTTTTTAATCTCCAGTAACGAAAATAAAAACAAAAATGAAAAATGGGATCTAACTAAACTTAAAAACATTTTTTGCACAGCAGAAGAAACTATAAACAAGGTGCAAAGACAGCCTTCAGAATGGGAGAAAATAGTGTCAAATGAAACAACTAACAGAGGCTTGATCTCCAAAATATACAAGCAGCTCACGCAGCTTAATACCAGAAAAATAATCAAACAAATTAAAAAGCAAGCAGAAGACCTAAACTGACATTTCACCGAAGAAGACATACAGATGGCTAACAAGCACATGAAAAGATGCTCAACAGTTTCATTATTAGAGAAATGTAAATCCAAACTACAATGTAAGTATAAATGTACATCCAAGCTATAATGAGGATTTACAATGTAAAAACAAACTACCTCACACCGATCAGAATATCTATCATCAAAAAATCTACAAGCAATATAGCCTGGAAAGTGTGTGGAGAAAAGGGAGCCCTCTTGCCCTGTTGATGGGGACGTAAATTGACACAGCCACTTGGACAGTTGTTTATGTCACCAATGTTGGACGTAAATAGAAGCAGGTGGCCCAGATCATCTGGTTTAAGACTACAGTTCAGTGTGTTAAATGAGCCTACTCTTTCAGGCAGAAGCAGTATGCTCCCGCATAAACCAAACAAACTAGACCTGCATTCACTGAAGTGTGTGTGTGTGTGTGTTCGGAAAATTCACTTTAATACATAAAACATTTAGCTATGTCCCAATTTATGACCTGGAACTTTGGGCCAATAAGACTAAACTAGTGAAGCACTGGAGACATGACTCAGTTCCTAATAAACATCACACTCATCACTGGCTGACTTGGTTTTATTTACAAAGTGACATACTCACCGAGCAACACTGGATGGGGACACTTAAGCTGTCCAGTAGCGAACAGCCCTGATGATTAATGCAACTTTACCATGAGGATGATGACAACATTTAATTGAATTGGAATCTCAGGCAGACAATTTTCATCAATAATTAATATGCATTGAGTCAATGAGGTAGCTGGATTGTGATCAATATTACATCATAAGGCAGTAATTGCTGAACCCTTCAATACAACTTTGAAGCTCCAAAATGGATTGCAATATTTTACATCCCCAAACAGTTAGGTCAGCATTTTGTTCTAAGATGAAGTTGTGTGTGTCAATACTTAGTGATTTGCACAGGACTCAGAGAAAATAAATAATAAAACTGTGAATACAGTTCCTGTTTCCTGGAATGTAGTTCTGTGTTGGATCCACAGGGAATTCATGACCTGTGACTCTATATACTTAGGTCAGGCTGTGGGGACACAAAATTACCTTATTTCAATGATTCGTAAATGAAGTACCAGCAGCAGCAGCATCAATGTCAGTTAAGAAGTGGTTAAAAAGATGGTTAACTGGTTAAAGAACTGGTTAATTCTGGGGTGTCTACCCTATACTTACTGAATAGGAAATCTGGAGGTGGGGTCCACAAAGCCTGTATCTTAACAAGCTGGCGTTGGTGATACATGCTAATATTTGAGAGCCAATGGTACCAGAATGATGAAAACAGCAGAGAAGAAAGAAGCTGCATGTGATCATGTCTGGCTGGTTCTTCTGTCGTCAGTCTGGAACTTACATTCTAGAGGGAAAGATAGACGAACACATAATCACACAGACTTCACAAAGGAAAAACATGGGATGATATGGGCCGTCGTGGAAGAAGTAAACTGGGGGTAGATCAAGGGATCGCCATTTGATGGAGACAGGAAGGATGAGTAGGTGCTATTCAGGTAAAGTATGGAAGGACTGGAGTTGAAGCTGAAGCTCCAATACTTTGGCCACCTGATTCGAAGAGCTGAGTCTTTGGGAAAGATCCTGATGCCGGGAAATATTGAAGGCAGGAGGAAACGGGGACAATTGAGGATGGTAGGACGGTATCATCGACTCAATGGACATGAGTTCGAGCAAACTCCTGGAGACAGTGAAGGACGGAGGAGCCTGGTGTGCTGCAGTCCATGGGGTCGCAAAGAGTTGGACAGGACTTAGCGACTGACCAACAACAATGGCAGAGGAATGGTCCAGTAGAGAGCAGTTGTCAAGATCTTCTAGGTGATGGGAGTAAGTGCTGGGAATGTTAGCAAATAAAATAAGAAATGTGAGTGGGGATTAATGAGCCACAATGTGAGCCATAAATAATAAAGCTGAAGTCTGGATGCTGGGTTAGCAGGGCAGATTCAACCCCATGGTTTCTGTCTCCGAGAATGTAGGGCTAATAATACAGTGATTGGTTAGGTTTTTAAAATTTTTGCCTTACTGATGCTATTTTGGTTACTTGCGAAGAATATGGGCAGAGGAATAAGGATGAGGGTGGGAAGACAGTTAGGGGACAATGACATTAACCCAGATGAGAGCTGTTAGTGATCTGAATAACGTGATGGAGGTTTGAGATGAATTAACACATCCAAAATGTATATAGGAAGTAAAATCAATAAGACTAAATGCTATATTTGATTTGTAAGAGGAAGGGATTATATAGGGCAAATCTGAATTTTCTCACACTAAACATCAGGTGGATAGTGATACCATTTATTGGGTTGACTAACAGTTTATTCAGTTTTAAGTATAAATAAAAGACACAGTTTTCATTTTTTACCAAGAGTGTTACTGAACAACGTATATACTAGCTAAATGAACTTTTTGGCCAACCCAATTCCTCTATAAACATAGAGTTGTAGAGACTTTGTACAGTTTCAGTCCAGTTCAGTCACTCAGTTGTGTCTGACTCCTTGGAACCCTATGGACTGCAGCACGCCAGGCCTCCCTGTCCATCACCAGTTCCCAGAGTTTACTCAAACTCATTTCAGTGATGCCATCCAACCATTTTATCTCTGTCGTTCCCTTCTCCCGCCTTCAGTCTTTCTCAGCATCAGGGTCTTTTCAAATAAGTTAACTCTTCACAGCAGGTGGCCAAAGTATTGGAGTTCCCGCTTCAACATCAGTCCTTCCAATGAATATTCAGGACTGATTTCCCTTAGGTTGGATCTCCTCACAGTCCAAGGGATTCTCAAAAGTCTTCTCCAACACCACAGTTCAAATGGATCAATTCTTTGGCACTCAGCTTTCTTTATAGTCCAACTCTCCCCTCCATACATGACTACTGGAAAAACCATAGCCTTGACTAGGCGGACCTTTGTAGGCAAAGTAACATCTCCACTTTTTAATATGCTGTCTAGGATGGTGCAAACACAAAGCAGGATTTATTCAAATAATCACTACCAACTTTTCCCAGCTTCATCTCATCTTTGTTCTCCACTTGTTTTGGACATCAGAGAGAAGAAAGTTGCTAGCAATATTACTGTAGTACCGCTCATAAACATTAACTTTATCCTCTATCTGCTCCAGTTATTAAGTTTTATATTTACTTAGTTAAGTATTTCATTACATTTCAGGACCATTACCAGCTGTTGCTGCCTTTTACACTGTTGCTACCTGAATCCACAGGAGAACCCGGGGGATGTGCCCTCCATTGATCACTGAGGATTCTGATTCTGGAACTAGTGAAATGAATGAGGCTACTTTTCATTGTCACATGGGACTGTACAATGCAGACAGATACCTGATCTTTCCCCCTTCTCGGTTCAAGTGGTTCCTTCCCAGTGTCTGTTCCTTTCCTGCTTATCTCAGGGTAAGTGGAACCTGAGGCTTCCTGGCCCTCCAACAGTACAAATCCTTCCGCAGTTTTTGGTTATGAGCCCCAGCACTCCTGGAACAGGCTTCCCAGGTGGTTCCATAGTAAAGAATCCACCTGCAATGCCGGAGTCTCCAGTTTGATCTCTGGGTCGGGGAGATCTCCTGAAGGAGAAAATGGCAACCCACTCCAGGATTCTTGCCTGGAAAATCCCATGAGGGAGGAGCCTGGCTGCAAAGAGGAGGCTGGCAGGCTACATACAGTCGGTTGGGGTGAAAAGAGTTGGACACATGGTTTATGAACATTTAGCTTTCTGATGTCATGGACTAAATATTTCCTGTCATCCCCAACAACTCTCAGTCTCTGTACTTGTAGGGACAAAAGGTATTAACCAACCTCCATAATTAAAGAAAACAGATCTTTTAGATGAAATGTGGGCAGGAGAAAATGCTTGAGACTTGTCAAGGTTTTTTTTTTTTTTCCTTTTGAAAGAAAACAGAGAAAGTTTATAGCTTCCAAATGCAAAACATACTCTAAAATTAAAATAACTGCAATTGTACTAACTCAGAAAAAAGGAGTGAAAAAATGAAGTAGAAGAGAACTCAGCATCAGAACCACATATAATGTTTAAAATGAGATAAAAGGACAGCATTTTAAATCAGTAATTAAATGATGAAAGCTGTTATGAGAAGCTACCAAATTGATAAACAAAAAGGCATATCCTGGCACACATAAAGAAGCATAATTTATTAAAGTGGATTAAACTATAAACAGAAGTAACAGTATTTTGGAAGATAATATTGAAGTTCATTTTCTAGTCAGAGTTAGGCATTATTTCATTGAGACACAAATCCTAGAAGTAAAAATAAATTCAAAGTGTATTGATATGCAAATAAAAATAAATATATAAAGTTTACATATATATGTAAAATCTATAATGTACATGTATATAGTACATGCTCAGTGGTAAAGAATTTGCCTGCAATGGAGGAAGTGCTGGAGATGTGGGTTCAATCCCTGGGTGGAGAAAATACTTTGGAGGAGGTTAACAGCAACCCATTCCAGTATTCTTTCCTGGAGAACCCCATGGACACAGGAGTCTAGCAAGCAATGGTGCATAGGGTAGCAAAGAGTTGGACATAACTGAAGTGACTAAGCATGCATGTATATAATTAACAGAAAGAAACACAGGCTGTCTAGTTTAGGGGGGTTCTGCTTGCCACACAAAGCTTAGACGCCAAACAAAAATTATTGACAAGTCTTACTTAGATAGTATATTCAAAAGCAGAGACATTACTTTGCTGACTAAGGTCCAACTAGTCAAGGCTATGGTTTTTCCAGTGGTCATGTATGGATGTGAGAGTTGGACTGTGAAGAAGGGTGAGCGCCGAAGAATCGATGCTTTTGAACTGTGGTGTTTGAGAAGACTCTTGAGAGTCCCTTGGACTGCAAGGAGATCCAACCAGTCCATTCTGAAGGAGATCAGCCCTGGGATTTCTTTCGAAGGAATGATGCTGAAGCTGAAGTTCCAGTACTTTGGCCATCTCATGCGAAGAGTTGACTCATTTGAAAAGTCTCTGATGCTGGGAGGGATTGGGGGCAGGAGGAGAAGGGGACGACAGAGGATGAGATGGCTGGGTGGCATCACTGACTCGATGGGCATGAGTCTGAGTGAACTCTGGGAGTTGGTGATGGACAGGGAGGCCTGGAGTGCTGTGATTCATGGGGTCGCAAAGAGTCAGACACGAGTGAGCGACTGAACTGAACTGAACTGAACCTCCCATAAAATCCCCTGCTGTTGCTGCTGCTAAGTCACATCAGTTGTGTCCAACTCTGTGTGACCCCATAGATGGCAGCCCACCAGGCTCCCCCGTCCCTGGGATTCTCCAGGCAAGAACACTGGAATGGGTTGCCATTTCCTTCTCCAATGCATGACAGTGAAAAGTGAAAGTGAAAACCCCCTATATGACAAAATATACCACCAAAGAATCAAGAAACAAGTGATGTACTCTAATATACAATAAGTTCTTATAAGTGAATAAGAAAGAATAACAATAGAAAACTGTGCAGAGCATATCCAATAGTTAATATAAAAAAGTAGAAAAATGCAAATTAAACAAAGAGCATACAGTTCGCTTCACACTGGCACAAATCACTAATATCCAAAGTGTTGTTGAGGGTGTGGTGAACTTGTGTTCCACTTGTGTTCCACTTGTGCAGTTCCAAGTTGGTACAGATTTTTAAATAAGGGTATCTATCTGTTACAACTAAAATGCGCTTCTCTCCTATAGAAATGATCCCTTGTGTGTAAAAAAAAAACATGGTAAGAATGACTATGGGCTTCCTTGGTGGCTCAGCAGCAAAGAATCTGCCGGCCAATGCAGGAGACTCAGGAGAAACGGGTTTGATCCCTGGGTTGGGAAGATCCCTGAAGGAGGGCATGGCAACCCGCTTCAGTATCCTTGCCTGAAGAATCCCACGGACAGAGAAGCCTGGTAAGTTATAGTCCATAGGGCTGCAAAGAGTGGGACATGACTGAAGCAACTGAACACACAAGCACACGAGGATGTATGTGGAAGCTTCACTTGAAATAGCAGAATAATTGGAAACAACCTAACTGCCCATCAACCCATGACCTGAAGTGGTTAGAAAGAAAAAGAATACATGTATATGCTTTGATATAAAAATAATCCCAAGACCTTTTTAGTAACAGATGCATGGCAAGAGAAAAATGTACACCATAACACCATTATGAACAAGCTAACTACCTATCTATTAATGTGTATGCACATTTATCTATATGTTAACTGCATAAACATGAATCTGGAGAGCACACATCAAACATAAGAAGAAAATAATTGTATGAGCATCAACGAAAGCAGAAATTTTGCATTTTATTATATGCATTTTATACTATTGTGACTTAAAAATAAAAAAGAAAATATGTAAATCTCAGTTATATTGGAATGATTGTACTACATCTTCCCTTTGTAGCAGAGTATCAATCCTTATTTTCTCTGACTCCTACCAGTTCTGTAGCCCAAGGTCCTTTATTAACATTTCCCAAGCGATTATCCGGAAGAACTATGGTAAGTAACTAAAAATAATGCCTTATGAAGTTTTCATTTATCCATGTTTATGAGATTCCATTAGTATTCCATTCTCTAAATAGGCAAAGAATATCAAGTGTAACCAAACCTCTAAGATCTGTTTTTATTATATTTGGATGCTTTAGGAAAATACAGGGAGCTTGAAAGGATATTTACGTTTCTATAACTAGCATTCCTAAAGAAACCCATACCAAGTCCAAACTGATGAACTAACTAACTGACGAACTTGAGGAGTAGTTGGAGAAGGTTGATTATTTTGTGTTCAACTAGATTAGTTGGACACGACTGCAGTGACTTAGCAGCAGCAGATTGACTCTAGCAAATTTTACTTTGAATCTATGTATTAGATGAAAACAGTTGCTCATTATTAGAAGTATCTGACTTTGCATTTGAAATATCTGCTAACACTGATATTAAACTGACATCATCAATGTTTTTGAATGTTTTTCTACTATTGGAGTAAGCATTAACTACACTGTTTTAATTTTGTTCATGTAAAAGAAAATTTGTGATCAGAATCAAAAGAGCTAGTTTAAAGAATAACTGATGTGACCCGAAAAACACAATCTGAAGACCTGTGTGTAAATCCCACCAATCCAGTCGTACATGTTGCACTTGAGTTGTATGGACATAACTTTCTGAAAACATTAATGGATTTTAGAGCTGATGCTGTGGCATCTTCTGGGTTTCACATGGTCGAACATCATATGGTGTATGGAAAATATTTTAGGCAAATTATATATTTATTCTCAGTTTTCTTGAGGTTGTTGTTGTTCAGCCACTCAGTCGTGTCCAACTCTTTGCAACCCCGTGGACTGCAGCATGCCAGGCTTCCCTGTCAATCACCAACTCCTGGAACTTGCTCAAACTCATGTCCATTGAGTCGGTGATGCCATGAAACCATCTCATCCTCTGTAATCCCCTTCTCCTCCTGCCTTCAATCTTTCCCAGCATCAGAGTCTTTTCTAATGAGTTAGCTCTTCCATGAGGTGGCCAAAGGATTGGAGCTTCACCTTCAATATCAGTCCTTCCAAGGAATATTCAGGACTGATTTCCTTTAGGGTTGACTTGGTTTGATCTCCTTGCAGTTCAAGGGACTCTCGAGACTTCTCTAACACTACAGTTGAACAGCATCAATTCTTTGGTGGTCAGCTTTCTTCATGGTCCAACTCACATAGATACATGGTCCAACTCTCACATACATACATGACTATTGGAAAAACCATAGCTTTGACAAGATAGACCTTTGTTGGCAAAATAATGTCACTGCTTTTAACATGCTATCTAGGTTGGTCATAGCTTTTCTTCCAAGGAGTAAGCACCTGTTAATTTCATGGCTGCAATCACCATCTGCAGTGATTTTGGAGCCCAAGAAAATAAAGTCTGTCACTGTTTCCATTGTTTCTCCATCTATTTGCCATGAAATGATGGGACCAGTTACCATGATCTTAATTTTCTGAATGTTGAGTTTTAAGCCAGCTTTTTCACTCTCCTTTTTCACCTTCATCAAGAGGCTCTTTAGTTCCTCTTCACTTTTTGCCATAAGGGTGCTGTCCTTTGCATATCTGAGGTTATTGATATTTCTCCTAGAACCTTGATTCCAGCTGGTGCTTCAACCAGCCCAGCATTTGGCATGAGGTACTTTACATATAAGTTAAATAAGCAGGGTGACAACATACAGCCTTGATGTACTCCTCTCCCAAGTTGGAACCAGTCCATGGTTCTATGTCCAGTTCTAACTGTTATTTCTTGACCTGAAAACAAGTGTCTCAGGAGCATACTCACATACTTGTTTCTTTAGTAAGGTGGCCTGGCACTTCCATCTCTTGAAGAATTTTCCAGTTTGTTGTGATCCACACAGCTGAAGGCTTTAGCACAGTCAGTGAAGCAGAGGTAGATGTTTTTCTGGAATTCTCCTGCTTTTCGTGTGATCGAACACATGTGGCCAATCTGATCTCTGGCTTCTCTGCCTTTTCTAAATCCAGCTTGGACATCTGGAAGTTCATGGTTCCCGTACTATTGAAGCCTGACTTGGAGAATTTTTAGCATTACTTTGCTAGTGTGTGAGATGAATGAGATTGTGGGGTAGTTTGATCAGTCTTTGGCATCGTCTTTCTTTGGGATTGGAATGAAAGGTGACCCTTTCCAGTCCTGGGCTCACTGCTGAGTTTTCCAAAAGCGCTAGCATCACTTTTCCAGCATCATCTTTCAGGATTTGAAATAGCTCAGCTGAAAATCCATCACTCCACTAGCTTTGTTTGTAGTGATGCTTCCTAAGGCCCGCTTGACTTCCCACTCCAGGATGTCTGGCTCTAGTCGAGTGATCACACCATTGAGGCTATCTGAGTCATTAAGATTTTTTTTTGTGTGTGTAGTTCTTCTGTGTATTCTTGTCACCTCTTCTTAATATCTTCTACTTCTGTTAGGTCCATATCATAGCATTTTTGTCATTTTTTGAGCCCATCTTTACATGAAATGTTCCCTTGGTATCTCTAATTTTCTTGAAGAGATCTCTAGTCTTTCCCATTCTATTGTTTCCCTCTATTTCTTTGCACTGATCACTGAGGAAGGCTTTCTTACCTCTCCTGGTTATTCTTTGGAACTCTGCATTCAGACGGGTATATCTTTCCTTTTCTTCTTTGCTTTTCACTTCTCTTTTCTTAGCTATTTGTAAAGCCTCCTCAGACAACCATTTTGCCTTTTTGCATTTCTTTGTCTTTGGGATGGTTTTGATTGCTGCCTCCTATACAATTTTATAAACCTCCATCCATAATTCTTCAGGTATTGTGTCTATCAGATCTAATCTGTTGAATCAGTACATCACTTCCACTGTATAATCATAAGGGATTTGATTTAGGTCACACCTGAATGGCCGAGTGGTTTTCCCCACTTTCTTCAATTTAAGTCTGAATTTGCAATAAGGAGCTCATGACCCGAGCCACAGTCAGCTCCCTGTCTTGTTTTTGCTGACTGTATAGAGCTTCTCCATCTTTGGCTGCAAAGAACATAGTCAGTCTGATCTGATGATGTTCATGCGTAGAGTCGTCTCGTGTATTGTTGGAAGAGGGTGTTCGCTATGACCAGCGTGTTCTCATGGCAAAACTCTGCTAGACTTTGCCCTGCTTCATTTGGTACTCTAAGATGAAACTCATCTGTTCCTCCAGATAAGTTTCATTCAATATTTCATTCGATATTGAGTTTCTTATTGAGAATGTACTTCCAATGCTTCACAGGTAGCTGAGGAATGTATTGCAAGATAACAAGAATGTTAGCAAAGAATAAAAATAAATAAATGCTAAATCCACTGCAGCAAGGATGATCAGATTACTGCCCACCTACTCTTGTGCATATTTAATGAGACCAAGTCAGTTTCTCAGAGTGTGAGCTGCTTGAAAACTGGGAAGAGAGAAGCCAAGGGCTCACAAAGGATAAGGTCAACTTGGGTAGCTTTCTGCTAGAAACCAACCTAAACCATCAGGTACTTGTTTCCATTATTAGAACCACTGAAACTGGAGAATAAGGAGATTTTCTAATAACTCCTAATGGTGCTGATATAAATAGTTTGAGACTCTGGAGGGCAAAGCAACTTTTATTTATTTATCAAGTTAATTATTTGGTTACATTCTTTTTAATTTTTTATGTTTTTAATTGGAGGACAAATGCTTTACAACATTGTGCTAGTTTCTGCCATGTATCATCACGAACCAGCCATAGGTATACATATGCCCATCCCACCCCTCTAGGTGGTCATAGAGCACCAAGCTTGGGTTCTCTGCGTCATACAGCAAATTCCCACCGGTTATTGATTTTATGTATGGTAGTGTAAATGTTTCAAAAGTACTCTTTCAATTTGTCTCTCCTTCCCACACTGTGTCCACAAATCTGTTCTCTGTCTGTGTCTTCACTGCTGCCCTGCAAAAAGATAGGCAATACAAATAAAAATGCAAACCATTTTTCTGGATTCCATATATATGTGTGTCAATGTACTATATTTGCTTTTCTCTTTCTGACTTACTTCACTCTGTATAATAGGCTCTAGGCTCATCTACATCATTAGAACCGACTCAAATATGTTCCTCAGTTAATATTCTTTACTACACGTGAAAGTTGCTGAGTCATGTCCGAGTCTTAGCGACCCCTAGTCCATGGGATTCTCCAGACCAGAATACTGGAGTGGATAGCCTTTCCTTTCTCCAGGGGATCCTCCCAACTCAGGGATCGAACCCAGGTCTTCTGCATTTCAGGCAGATTTTCTACCAGTTGAGCTACGAGGGAAGCCCCAAAATACTGGAGTGGGTAACCCTTCCCTTCTCCAGGGGATCTTCCCAATCCAGGCATCGTAGCCAGGTCTCCAGCATTGCAGGCAGATTCTTTACCAGCTGAGCTAACAAGGAAGCCCCTTACTACACATGACAAATAGCAGAAAGACATCTCATTGATGTTCGCCATTTGGCATGAATGGTACTGTCATTACCAACAACAGCAAGAGGATTCCATTTCTGGGTGAAATAAGGGGACTGACTGAAGGGGAAGAGCTCCCTGCCTCCACTGGAATAGTTACAGAATATTTTGATGACCTTAAAAAACCTTTCCAACATAACAAACTAGTTGTTATAGCTCAAGAGATTACTCGGGATTATATATTAATAGAAATTTTAGACAAAAGAGATGTCACTGACAAGTCGTTCGTGAAAGGTTCTGCATCTGTGCAATCATGCATATTTGTACCATTGTACCATCAACTTGGAATTTATTCCTACAAAACACTGAAAGTCCAGTTACTCTTGAGTCTAATTCTATTCAAGTGAGACCTTTTGCCTGACTAAACATACGAGAAAGAGAGAGCTTTGACTGAGGCTGTCTCAGTGTCAGTGTTCACACTTTTATCCCCAAGCTGTAGCCCGGATACAAAGTTTTGATTAGGGTTTCTGTCACTTTCCTTCTCAAGGTAGATGTAGAAAGAGATAATGGAATTCATACACTTCATTCAATTTTTTTTCCCTGAAAGGATTGATACCTATTTCCAATATGAACAAAACTTGTTTGAAAGTCAACTTTAGAGATGGTTTAAATTTTGTTTGAAGGCTTAAACCGCGTGAAAAAGTCTCATGTTCTTTTCATGCTTTAGCTCTGTGTGTCTCATATCGATTAAGAACTCCTAAGGGTGAATAGCATTCCATCAGGTAATCTAAAAAACAAGTCTTCAAAACCAGCAATAGTTCATAACCCAGGAACTTTCTAAATAGTTTAGGCTCACTACAAGTAGATGGGGATTAAAAAAAAAAAGTGACTATATAATAAGGCTGGCCTTGATGAAACTGGTAAAATCAAAATAGACACAATTCTCTACATAAGAAAGAATTCAAAAACTTTTTGTATAATAAAAGACACATTTGATGGCAATTAAGCAAAAATTAATTTTCCTGTACAAATCTAATATCTACTAATTATGCATTGTCTATGTTCCAAAATTCATACTTAATGATTTATGTGTATTATCTCATTTATGTTCACAATAATGATATAAATTAGGCATTATTTCCTCCTTTCTACATGTGGGGAAATTGAGCTTTAAGAGGATAAATATTTAAATTTTTACTTCTGGTAGATATGCAGTCCAGAAAGTTTTAGTTTTGTTTCTTTCAAATAATTAATTCAGAAAAGTAGAACTGTGATAATAACACAGGATGAAAGGCTGAATTCCAGAGCTAAAAACTGGATATTTTTATTCAGCTTAGGAGAAAAACAGCCATTAGACTTTTGAGGATCCTATGTCACTATCAAGACCATTCTGCACGCAGTATGATAAAAATGTCTAAATCTCAGGTTCCAGTGGCAAAACAGTCTACTTGGCCTGGGAAATTGAAACATTCAAGAAAATGAAGTCTCTTTATTTTAATTTCCACTCAACTGACACACTTATTCTCAATTAAACCTTAAAGCACAATGAACTTTGAACATTTTGACCCTATACGTCTGTGAATCGCTTTTGAGTATGACACTGATTTTCATGCAGCCTGATGAGAGGAAAAGCATGCGGAAAGACGAGGTCTGTCATCTCCTACCTCCTCCCCCTCCTCCAGTCAGGAGCTTCCCTGTCTATGCCCTTCTTGCCAGTGCCAGCTGTTGTATTGCATACTGCACTTATCAAGGTACTGGACTATAAGACTAAAGTGTATTCCTTATTGTTTTTTATGTATCATTTGTGTGAAAAGTATTATAAACTTATTATAATACAGTACTATATTACTGACAAAATTGGCTTAATGAACATGCTCTCAGAACGGCACTCATTTGTATACAGGGAACTTACTATATGTACAACAGGCCTAACATCTACAGTCTTAAAACATATCCAATACTATCATCTTCAAAATTTGGGAAGCAGGTAAGCCTGCGCCTGTCCCATTTCCAGGCAGGGAAGCTGAGGCTCATAGAGATGAAAGTCCTCACCTGAAATCTTTCAAGAATAGAGTCTGGAACAGAGGCCTGTGTGCTTGAGAAGAACTCTTTTAATCATTCCATGTGATTCTCTTTGCTGATCAAGGTCCATGTAGTCACAGCTATGGTTTTTCCAGTAGTCATGTACAGATGTGAGAGGTGGACCATAAAGAAGGCTGAGGGCTGAAGAATCAATGCTTTTGAATTGTGATGCTGGAGAAGATTCCTGAGAGTCCCTTGGACTGCAAGGAGATCAAACCAGTCAATCCCAAAGGAAATCAACCCTGAATATTAATTGGAAGGACTGCTGCTGAAGCGGAAGCTCCAATAGTTTGGCCATCTGATGTGACGAGCAGACTCATTGGAGAAGACTCTGATGATGGGGAAAATTGAGGGCAGGGAGAGAAGAGCGTGGCAGAGGATAAGGTGGGTTAGATAGCATCACCAGCTCAATGGACATGAACCTCAGCAAACTTTGGGAGATGGTGAAGGACCGGGAGCCAGCCGTGCTGCAGTCCACGGGATCACAGAGTCAGACATGCTTAGTGACTGAACAACAGTGGTGTGATTCTTCACAGACTTATCCTTTTAGGGTCATTCTTATCTCCTTATACTCTCATGCCCCTCTTGTGTTGGTGCAAAATTGTTGGCATCGTTATTAAATTGTGGATGCGGCCTGAGAAAGTGTATGTGTTTAATCCCAACTGATGATGAGTTTGGTTTCTTGCAGGATGAAGGTGGAATCTTACACCTCTTTAATTTTTCTAAGCTCTTAATAGGATAAGAGTTGTCATGCATGCAAATAAATGCTCACTACCTATCTTATGATAACCACAGTCAGCCTTCCATGTCCACATGTTCTACATGATTCAACCAACTGAAGATGGGAAATTTTTGAAAATTCCAGAAAGTTCTGAAAGGCAAAACTTGAATTTTCCATCCACTGGCAACTATTTACATGACATTTACTCTGCATTGACAACTAAAATTGACCCTAGGACAATGAGGGGTTTAGGGCCCCCAACCTATACCCAAAAATCCCAGTATAACTTTCAAATCAGTCCTTTGTATCTGGGTTCCACATCCCACCCCAGATTCAGCTCACTGCAGATTTTGTAGTCTTGTAGTACGGAGAAGGCAATAGCAACCCACTCCAGTACTCTTGCCTGGAAAATCCCATGGATGGAGGAGCTTGGTAGGCTACAGTCCATGGGGTCACGAAGAGTCGGACATGACTGAGCGACTTCACTTTCACTTTTCACTTTCATGCACTGGAGAAGGAAATGGCAACCCACTCCAGTGTTCTTGCCTGGAGAATCCCAGGGACGGCGGAGTCTGGTGGGCTGCTGTCTATGGGGTCACACAGCGTCGGACACGACTGACGTGACTTAGCAGCAGCAGCAGCTGTATGGATTTAGTGAAACAAATTCACATGGAAGTGGATCTGCACAGTTCAAACCTCTGGTGATCAAGTGTCAACTGTGTTTATACAGCACTTACGTTTATTAGGTATTCTATCTAGAGAAGGTTTAAAGAAAACAGGAGGATATATGTAGGTTATAGGCAAATTCGATGCCATTTTATAAAAGAGATTTGAGCATCCTTGGATTCTGATGTCGGTGGGAGTCCTGGAACCCATCCCCCATGGATACTGAATGATTGTGGCATCACCATGACGAATGGCATAGTGATATTGCTTATTCTTTCACTACTTATTTGAAGGCTTTTAGTGAGTTTCACTGCTTCGAGCACTGACTTCTTCATATTTAAAATGGGGCTGGCATTACCACCATGCAGTGACTCCCCAAGAACCATAAATGACATGAATGAAGCACAGCACTCCTTGAGAGTCCACAGGTGGCCATTAATAAAAAGGAGAGTGGTTATTTTGTAATCAGCATTGTATCTCTTATCAGTACATCTTCTGTTCTCTATGAAACTCACACACAAGTAGACATTCAATAATAGGAGCTTAACAAATGCATGTTAGTTGATTAATTAATTGTCAAGGAAAGAAGGCTGAAAGGAAAGATCAGCAGAGGAGCGTCTGCCAGAAGCCGCACTCTCTAATCCATCTCCTCAACTCCGCTGTCTGTCCCAAGTTCACTCTCCTTAGTGCATGATTGATTGTGGCTCTCCTGCCCAAGGGTGGTCCAAAACCAATTACGGCATCTCTCACTCCAAAGATCATTTCAGCTATCAGTTCCCAAAGATAAAAAAAAAAAAAAAGAAAAATCCTCAGTACACACATTTCCATTCTCACGCACAGCAACCTGAGACTATATTAAAGCTGTACCCTCATGCAGCCAATTTGGGGGTCAACAGACTCAGGAGTTCTGTTTCATCAGACATCAAGGAGATGGGAGTGAATTCATGCCTAGGAAGGATAGAGGATGGAATTTCCAGAAAGTTTTCTGCACTTGTGCCAATCGTTTTCGGGGTGGGTCCAAAGGTGAGTATTCTAGGGTAGCTGCTTGTTGAGGTTGGGGCTTGCAGGTTTGTTTCATACAGTTTTCATTTAAATGCAACTGAACACAGGTAGGGAACTTGCCAAGTTTCTGCTGAAGAGTGGTGTAATGTGATTTGTTGTTGTTTACTTGCTCAGTCGGGTCCAGCTCTTTGTGGCCCCATAGACTGCAGCCCACCATGTCTTCTGTCCATGGGATTTCCCAGGCAAGAATTCTGGAGTGGGTTACCACTTCCTTTATCAGGAGTTCTTCTAGGGATCAAACCTGAGTCTCCTGCACTGAGACGATTTTAGTGCATCATTTAATGAAATAAGAAAACAATCTTTTCTGGCTGTCACTCTGTAAAATATTGTCCAACCTGCCTTCTCCATGTGACCCCTAAACAGTTATTTTCACTGAAATCTATAGTATTGTACTGGAGTTAGATATTTTGGGCTATTATATTTGTGATATTTTTAATTTTGCCTTTATAGTCTTAGAAAAATCCAGGCATTATAGAAATGATTTCCTGATATTCTGGTTTTGATAGTTTCCTTCACCTTGCAATGAGAAAAAAAAAAATCATTTTTTAGTTGCAAATATACACAAATGTAAGTATCCATGTCTATTTAGAGAAGGGCTAGGTCCCAAGGATGTCAAGTAGAAGACTATTTAAGCTTTTAATTTCATATCTAGGGAACATACACAAAGTCCAAAACTCAGTGAACACATTCATGACAGTCCATACAGCTTAAGTATCATAATATTCTCTGAAAAAAAATAATTCAATACTTTTCTTTCTGGCTGAGCCCATGTTCCTTTTTGAGAAAAGGGGGACATAGAGTTCAGTTAGCAGGAAAATTAAAGAGAGCCCTGGGAGGAAGCTGGGTGACAGACAGTCACAGTGAGGCCTGGAGAACAGGGGAAATCAGAAGGATCCATCCAGGAGCTCCAGCGGGACCATCTGTTAGCGTGCGGTACTTACCCAGAAGGACCCATCCAGTCAGCCTCCAAGAGATCCCCCAGCCCTGAGCGTGTGCCTGGGAGATGGCCTCATGGGGGTGGAGGGCATATGACATTTCACAGCCAATGAAGTGGCTACATGAAAGCAGGCTAAGTTAAAATGCACTTGGTACATTTGCATCAAAATGATTTTCTTTTGTGACTTGGACATCCAAGACCAGAAGGAGTTTGAGGTGGAGAGGAGTGGGGCAAAACTCCAAACTTCTGATCAGAAAGGCTGGAACCAAGACCTGGCCAGTGAGGGGGGACCAGACTTGGAGGGTCACAGAGGTCATGGCTCTGTGTATTGGAAGCTGAACCTCAGATATAGACCCAGGCAGCCCGTGCCACTGCCAGCAAGGCAGGAGAGGAAAATCGGCTGCTATACCAAAGCTGACTTGTCAGCTGACTCCCTTATGGGTGTGGACTGTTCTTAAAGGGCCTCCTTGCAGGGCAAGGAAGCACACCTGATGACAGGGCTGTGAGCAATGGTTCTCCCTCTCTTCTCAAAGCAGACCCAAGGCTTCCTTCTTCCAAGGAGGCTACTTCCAGGCAAATTGCTCCAACTGGGACAAGACCAAAACTGTTGAAAACCACTACCATACTATGTATGGATGTGAGAGTTGGATAAAGAAAGCTGAGTGCCGAAGAATTGATGCTTTTGAACTATGGTGTTGGAGAAGACTCTTGAGAGTCCAATCAGTCCATCCTAAAGGAGATCAGTCCTGAATGTTCATTGGAAGGACTGATGCTAAAGCTGAAACTCCAATACTTTGGCCACCTGATGAGAAGAGCTAACTCATTTGAAGAGACCCGGATGCTAGGAAAAATTGAAAGCAGAAGGAGAAGGGGACGACAGAGGATGAAATGATTGGATGGCATCACCGACTCAATGGACATGAGTTTGGGTAAACTCCGGGAGTTGGAGATGGACAGGGAGGCCTGGTGTGCTGCAGTTCAGGGGGTCACAAAGAGTTGGACACAACTGAGCGACTCAGCTGAACTGAACCGCAACAAAGGCATGTGATATTGATAGGAAAAGCCAGGAAGACCATGTGGATGCACAGAGGACGGGGGGCAGGTCGAGAAGTGCCCAAGAAGGAAGCCCACTGGCCATGTCACACAGCTGCTGGGGGCACAGGAGGTTTTGGAGTCTTTGAAAAATTCCAGTTCCACGAGAAAGTATCTCAAACTAATACATTTTCAAGGTGTAGGCCGGAACTAGAGTGACAGCTGAGTTATTTATCATGGAGTTAAAAGTAGCTCTATAACCGGTACCCTGACTCTTCTTAGAGCACCCGTTCAGTTACGTAGGTTTACACAAGGGACCAGGACGTGACCTAGAAGTTGCTCAGTGAGCAGAACGGGTTAGAATGGAGGGATAAGAGTGCTTCAGAAGGAAGATTTCCATCAAGCCAGGAAAACACTGCAGATGGTCATCTGTCCAGATGACCAGGAAGAATGCTCTAGATTTAACGCACGCTTCCCTGGGGGAAGACTGGGTAAACTGGCAGATCCTTCAGTGATGTCATTCTTATGCCCTAGGATCTCTTCAAACTTTTCCATCCTCATTTTTGGACAATAAGATCATTATCGCAGTATATCATGCCATTAAGAATATTCTAGATTGGTTTTTAGAAACCATCTTGTCTTTTTTATTATAAACACTGTAGCCCTGTTGGGAGCGAAATGAAACCACCTCTCAAGGAAAGCTCCCCTACTAATGGTTGGCAGCCCTTATTGGGTGTACATTTCCACTTATTTCAGCTTCTGGGGTGAACTTTACCTCACCTAGAAGCCTCCAAACTCTGAGAGCACCTTTGAAAACCCCATCTATGTGACTTTCTTCATGAATCTATACTTTTGGAGTTAAAATGGTGTTAGCAATGCATCAACAAATAAATCATCATCAGACCACCCTGGCTAACACTGACTTTTGCTTCATCAAACGATGCAACTGACAAGGGATTTATCTCCAAAATATATGAACAGCTCATGCAGCTCACTATTTAAAAAAAAAAAAAAACCCAATCAAAAAATTTACATAAGGTCTAAATAGACATTTCTCCAAAGAAGACATTCATGTGACCAAAAGGCACATTAAAAGATGCTCAGCATCACTGATTACTAGAAAAATGCAAGTCAAAGCTAAAATGAGGTATGACCTCACACTGGCCAAATGACTATCATTAAGAAATCTACAACCTATAAGTGCTGAAAAGGGTTTGGAGAAAAGGGAACCCTCATACACTGTTGGTGGGAATGTAAATTGATACAGCCACTATGGGGAACAATATGGGAGTTCCCTTGTAAACTAAATATAGAGGAACCACATGATCCAGCAATCTCACTCCTGGGCATATAGGCAGAAAAAAATCACAAATTGAAAAGATAAATGCTCTCCAATGTTCATTACAGCTGTGTTTATAATAGCCAAGACTTGAAAGCCACCTAAATGTCCATCTACTGATGAACAGATAAAGAAGACGTGGTATAATTGAATATTACTCAACCATAAAAAAGAACAACCCATTTACAACCACATGGCTAGGCCTAGAAATTCTCATACTAAGTGAAGTAACTCAGAGAAAGAGAAATCATACGATATCACTTAAGGGTGGCATATAATAAAAAATGATACAAATGAACTTATTACAAAATAAAAACAGACTCCCCACAGATCTCAAAATCAGACTTACGGTTGCCAAAGAGAAAATGTGGGGGGAAGTGATAAATCAGGAGACTGGGGTTAACATATATTCAATACTAAATACAAAATAGATAACCAATAAGGACAGCACTGGGAAATCTACTCAATATTCTGTAATAACTTATATGTGGAAAGCGGGCTTCCCAGGTGGCTCAGTGGTAAATGATCCACTTGCCAGTGCAAGAGACATAAGAGATGTGAGTTCAGTCCCTGGTTCAGGAAGATCCCCTGGAGGAGGAAACGGCAATCCACTCCAGTATTCTTATCTGGAAACTCCCATGGACAGTGGAACCTGGTGGGCTGCAGTCCACAGGGTCACAAAGAGTTGGACATGACTGAGCACACATGCACGTTGCATGTTGCATATGCAGAAAGAACCTGAAAAAGAGTGGAGATGAAGATACATAGATATGTAAACAAAGCACTTTGCCATACACGTGAATCTAACACAGCATTGCATTAATAAATCAATTATACTCCAATAAACTGTTTTTAAAGTGCTTATCCTGTGGCGGCCCCTTCTCAGGGTCATTCATGTTTCTGCTTTCTGCCCGCTTGGCCTGCTATCACCTGTTTTGCGTTTCAGTGAGGCAGGGATTAATTCTGATATACTGGAGTGAACAGAATGCCCCATTTACAGCCACCCGGAGAGGGAGCAGATCCTTGGTGGGGATGGCATATGGGAACCCAGCAACGACCAGTTCATTTAGCTGGTCCTTGGGAGTACATCTGTGAGAAACCTTGAAAGCAGAAATGACTCAGAAACAGCATGACAGAGGTACACGTCTTTTAGAACTGATTTCTCCAGAAAGAATGGCTGCCTTATGCTTTACTCTAAATGTAAATTAATACTAAAAGCAACCCAGAGAGAGAAATTTCTGAGATATGTAAATTATATTTCTCACATCCTTGATCTTGAAAACAAGGTAAGCACTTGGAGGTCAAAATAAGCTTGCTCTAAAAGAGACTTTAATAATGTTCAGCGGGAGTTGGATTAGATGATTCAATCGTTGCTGTTGCTCAGTCACCAAGTCACGTCCGACTCTTCATGACCCCTTGATCTGCAGGACAACAGGCTTCCCTGTCCCTCACCATCTCCTGGAGCTTGCCCAAGTTCATGTCCATTGACTTGGTGATGTCCAAGGAGACCAAACCAGTCCATGTTAAAGGAGATTCAATTGTACATATCCTGAAACACCTCAGTTTGGATATCCAAATAGGTACCCCAAATAGCACTCCACAAACCCACTGAGTCCCTCAACAAATTGAAAAATAAAGTAAGCTGCACAATCTTTATGACAAATAAAGGTAAAATTAGATGTGTCAGTTAGCTTGAGAGTCAAAGGAGACGATTCACCACATTCCAGGGTCAAGCCTACCTTCCCATCCCAGTCTCAGGTAGTATTAGGCTGAGTTGGACCAGGTGGGGCTTCTAGAGCTTCATACGTGCAGCCTGGAGAGGCTGAGATGCGTCATGTTCTCCCTGGGTCCACCCTCTATCAAGGCAGAGAAGGACAGAGCCAAGCCCATGTTGCCCGACCAATAAGAGAGGCCACTCACTGCTGGCAAAACTAAGGTCATGATTACACCCACTGGGCTCTATTGAGGAAGGAAAGGGCAGGAGGTGGCAGCAGGTTGTCCTTCCTTCACAATTCATAACCATGGAAGTGCCATTCAGTCAGGGCTTCCCACGTGGCTCAGTGGTAAAGAATCTGCCTGCCAATGCAAGAGATGTGGGTTCAATTCCTGGGTTGGGAAGATCCCCTGGAGAAGGGAGTGGCAACCCATTCTAGTATTCTTGTCTGGAGAATCCCACAGACAGAAGAACCTGGTGGGCTGCAGTCCGTGGGGTCAAAAAGAGTTGACTGAACATACGAGCACACACATGTGTGATCTGGAAGATTTAATTAAAGCAGTGTAATTTTACTTTGGATGAGTGAATTTAGAAAGTAGAATTGGTTCTGTGATTGTCTCAGTGTCTTATCTACGAGGTGGGACGAGGCAAGAGTCAGTCATGTGAGCTGGGAGTGGGTAACCTTTGGTCATATTTTGTGGTTTGGGCAGTATCCTTGTTTTTGTGTGTATTTAGACACGACTGCCCAGGAGTCCTGTTTTATTCTTGCTCCATCATGATCACAGAGTGTCCTTGTCTTGTGCTAAGTGTTTTGTGAAATTATGTTCAACAGGAGAGCCTCCTGGTTTAGCTGATAAAAGCAAATCTGTATCAAGCTGTTTTTTTAATTGCTCAGGTGATTATGGGAGGGCTAAAGTCTCTCCGAACCACCATGGGATCTCTAGTTCTTTGCCTCTAGCCAACTTATGTACCATATGAAACAATATTCCTCTCCATTTCAAAATAAAAAGAAGAAGGAGACGGAGGAGGGATGGGTGAAGGAGGAGGAGGAGAAGAAGGAGAAGAGTAAGAGAAAGATGAATAAAATTAATGTTAATTCACACACTGGGAGGTTGCCTGTGGGGTCTTCTCCTTACGCACTATCCTGGACTCTCTCAAAGACTCTCTTTTGCTGCCCAGCCATCAGCAAAGTCCCTCATAGGTGAAAAGCCAATAGCACCAAGTTCTAAGAATCACAGATGCCTGGGTTCTTATTCGTAGGCTCCTGTAGGTAAAAGAGAATTAGGAACAAAGTGATGATTAAGAACCTTTTTCTCAGTATCTTTTCCCATAGACAAGGGAAGGAATATTCATCAACTTCAGGTGCTTTCCTTCAATTTTTTTCTTTTCTTTTTTTTGGCCACCCCATTCGGATTGTGGGATTTTAGTTCCCCAGCCAGGGATTGAACTTGGGCCCTCGGCAGTGAGAGGGTGGAGTCTTAGCCACTGGACCACCAGGGAATTCCCATCACAGGTGCTTGCGAACTGCTCCAACAGCGGCACTAGGGGAACAGCTGCCATCTTTCTGCCAAGTTTATATTTACATTAGAAATTAAGTTCTTCTCTTGCCCAGAATCCTGAATTGATAGCTTCGTTCTTTGCCAGGGAGTATATTCACCAGCACAAGTAAATAGAACGGTGACAGTTTCAAGGAGCAGCAGCACACGGCAGGCTGGAGGAAGTTTACAAATCATTAGGTCTGTTTACCTCACAAAAGTGTGCAATTCATTCTGAGTAATTAATCTGAAAAGGAACATTAGTTAGAATGAATTTATGATGTTCAGGTACTGAGCAGTTTAAAATCATTTCCCCGAAGGGAAAAATTACTTTTGAGAGGACTCAGTGCATTCCCTGGATGCGGCACACTAGTAATCTTGTGCCTCGAAGGAGCAAGTATGAGCGGCCACGGCCTCGCACTTGGTTTGTCTTTCCCTCTGCTTCCCCCACCCCGTCTCTCTTCAGGCATTAAGGATCGGAGGGGTTTGTCTCTACCTGCTTTTCATGCCAGCGTCGAGTGCCCTTAAAGTGTCCAGTTATCTCCAAGTGAAACATCTGAGGAGTTAGACCCCAGACATCTCTCATCCTCGCATCGCTGCACTTGTTGGAACCTGGGGGCATGTCAGCTCAGCCCCTCACTGTATTTCCCTCCAGTCTCACTCCAAGCTGAACTGTTGGTGACCGATCCCTGGCTTAACCTTTGCTGCTCTCAAGGTTTTCTTTGCCAGCTTGATGGGAGGATCCTGCCCATTCAAGACCATCAGGTGTGTGAGCCTCCGTCTCTGTTCCCACCTCTCCAGGCCCTCCACCCCACATTCCCAGTGCACTCAACTTCTACCGCTTTCTCAGTGATGCTCTCACCGCCCTGGGCTTTGCACATGCTCTTGTAGTCGTCCAGATGAGCCTTATCATTTCCCCGGATAGCACCCGAACAATTCCTTAGGACCTAAAGTGAATTTCTCCTCCTCTGTGAAATCTTTCACAAGGCTCCTGGCTTCTTCATCTTTTGTCTCACACAGCATCACTAAGGGCTTCCCTGGGAGCTCATCTGGGAAAGAATCCACCTGTAAATGCAGGTAACCCCGGTTAGATTCCTGGGTCAGGAAGGTCCCCTGGAGAAGGGGTGGACTACCCACTCCAGTATTCTTGGGTTTCCCCAGTGGCTCAGATGGTAAAGAATCTGCCTGCAATGTGGGAGACCTGGCTTTGATCCCAGGGTTGGGAAGATCCCCTGAAAGAAGGCATGGCAACTCATTACTCTTGCCTGGAGAATCCCCGTGAACAGAGCAGCCTGGTTGGCCACAGTCCGTGGAGTCACGAAGAGTCAGACGTGACTGAGCGAGTCAGCACAGCACAGCACAGCACAGTGTCACTAAGATCTCTGTGAGAGTGCGGACTATAGTTCATGCGGTTATTCACTCACACGTCTGTCCTGCCAGTTTACCTACAAACTCAGCATGGGCACTGCTCCATATCTCACCAGAAGCACGCTCTCCCTATAACCAAGCACAGGTTTATCAGGGTAGTTTTCTTCTAACTCTTGCCATAATTTGCTGAGCATCTCCTGATCTGCCACTCCAAAATTTTAACAGAGCTAGTTTATTCTCTTCCACTTTGTTTTCTTGACATTTACTATTCCCCTCTCAAATTTCAAAGTCTTTATATATATATATATATATGTTTATATATATATATATATATATATATAGTTTTTTTTTTTCCTCAGTGCAAAGTGAAATATTTGAGAGGAGAATCAAGGATCAAGAGACCTACAAATCCAAAGTTGAGTCCCCAAAGCAGGTATGAGAAGATATTCAAAATACGACAGAGAAAAATGTCTATGTATGCCTCTGATGCTCTACGTATACCTCTTATATCTTGTGTGTTAGTTCAGAAGACTGATTTTTTTTTTTTTTAACCAATAGTAGTTTTGGATGAGACAGAAACCTCATAAGATCTGAGCAGGTGAACCTTTGCTTTCATTGAACTTTTGAAATTTATCTTTAATATTCTCTTCTTTTATTTCCTTACTATAAGGGTTAGATCAGATCCTTGGCTTTTGTAAAAGATTAGTAAAGAAGCAAAGATTAGAAAAAAGAGAAAAAGATATCTCCTGTTCTAAACCTGCATGTTCACCATTTCTAAACCTCTAGAAGAGGGTTTCTTGGCTTTGTGAGCCTCTGTGACCCAGGAATCTAACCAGGGTTTCCTGCATTACAGGCGGATTCTTCACCAGATGAGCTCCCAGGGAAGCCCTTAGCGATGCTATGGGAGACAAAAGATGATGAAGCCAGGAGCCTTGGGAAAGATTTCACAGAGGAGAAATTCACTTTAGGTCCTAAGGAATTGTTCGGGTGCTATCCGGGGAAACGATAAGGCTCATCTGGAAGACTCTAAGAGCATGTGCAAAGCCCAGGGCAGTGAGAGCATCACTGAGAAAGCGGTAGAAGTTGAGTGCACTGGGAATGTGGGGTGGAGGGCCTGGAGAGGTGGGAACAGAGACGGAGGCTCACAAAGCCAAGAAACAAAGAAGCAAAGGTTAGAAAAAAGAGAAATAGATACCTCCTGTCCTAAACCTGCATGTTTACCATTTCCAAGCCTCTAGAAGAGGGTTTCTTGGCTTTGGCATCGTCAACATTTGTTCTGGGGCTCTCCGATGTGTTGTAAGATACTTAGCAGTGTCACTGGCCTCTACTCTCTAGATGCTGGTGATGTCTCCTCCCTGTTGTAACAACAGAGGATCCTCTGGAGACAGAATCACTCCTGATTGGGAGCTACTGCTCAAGAACCGCAGTTCCCGAACTTCATGCTGAGGTTCCCCGGGACACTGTAATAGCTCTCGAAGGTGTCAAAGCAGATATCAAAATTTCCACGAAAACACAGTGACATTTTTCTGACATCATAAAGCTTACTAGTCTGGGTAATTCACAGCTGAAACATTAAATTGCTATCCTACTTTGGATGACATTCAGTATTTGTGAATCTGGATTTGAAGAATAACTATAATTTAAAAAGCAAGTTCTAAGTAAATATCAAGGTAGAACAGGGAATGATATCCAATTTTATTGCAAGTTTTCAGAATCTGCTTACCAGAAAACAGGTGGCCAAAATTTACAGGATTATTATAATTAAAAGTTTACAAAGTTTTTTAGATTTAAACACACAGTTAATTGAATTATTGTCGTTTCTTTAGGCTTAGGAGTCACATGAACAAATAGGCGGCATACAATTCAGTGTACCATGAACCGAGAGACTGTTGAAACTCTGAGTGCCAACAGCGATGACCATTCATAACACAGAGTTAAGAATCACTGAGTGTGTATATTTTCTTTCCAATTGTGATTGGTGTACAACATTGAACTTTTTTTTTTTTTTGGTGGAGGGGAAATATTTGAAGGAGCTTGAGTACCATGATTCTTTTTATCAGACCATGTGAAGATGAGTTGATGAAGCTCTTGGCAATTTTGGGATGATGGTGAGACTTGAGGACATGCTGATGGTGTTTTCAAAACATTTTAATTGCTTCTTTTAGCTTCATTAAATAATGCACATGATGTAATAGACACCTTGGCCCATGACTTCCCCTACACACCCCAAACAGCACAATATTTGGCTTTGGATCCAGAAAAGCATTTGTATAGTATAATAAAGGAATGTTTCTTTAAAAAGGATATAATTGAGGCATAAATCAGGAAAGGAGAGGTTCTGTTAACCCCAGGAAAAAGGTATGGGAAGAATGTATCAAGAAGAATGAGGAAAGAGAATCCCCTACAACTGAGAGGGGGAAAGAAATATTATAGATGCATGTTGAATTAGAAAAGAAGATGTTTCAATGCATACATGGAGAAGACAGTGGTGACCAAACACAGTGTTGGATTGGAAGAGAAAAGGGCATAAAAGAAGCATGTTAGAAAATGTTCACGTGCATTAGGAAGAAATAATTAGAAGGAATCTGGAGAGAGTTGGAGAATAAGTTTCTGTATCCTGGCTGAGTTAAATTTGATGCCATATTGCTCTGTAGTAAGAAAGCTAAGACAAACAAATGCAAGAAATCCCACCAACCAAATATAGTAGACCACGCTTTCAAAGGTGGCATTTCCAATTTGACATATTCATTTGTCATATTACCTTGCTACCTCTCACGAAGAGATGAAGCCAAATTCCCCTTCTCTCAAATCCGGTTACTCTATAATTACTTTGAATAATAGATGCTAATGTTAATTGATCAGTCATGTCCAAAACTTTTTGCAACCCCATGGACTGTAGCCCACCAGGGTCCTCTGTCCATGAAATTCTCCAGGCAAGGATACTGGAGTGGGTTGCCATTCCCTTTTCCAGGGGATCTTCCCCACCCAGCCATCAAATCTGGGTTTCCTGCATTGTAGGCAGGATTTTTTTTTTTTTTTTTTTTTTTTACCATCTGAGCCACCAGGGAAACCCAAATGCTAGATGCTTACATTCTTGGCAGTGATGTAAATCCTATTCTGGGACTTCTGATTCCAGGCATTGAACAGCCCTGGAAACTTCTGCTTTTGTATTCAGGGGCATTGGGCCATTATGTAAGAATCTGACTAAATGGAAATGATCCTGCCAGAAGAAGATCAACATGGCCATATGAAGACATGAAGAATCAGGGGCCTGACCCACAACCACAGCTGGACTCCTAGCCAACAGCCAGGAGTGAGCCATCAGAGTGAAGACATTTTGGAAATGGAATTTCTAATCCCAATTGGGCCACCCAGTTGATATGGAGCAGAGTTGAGTTGTCCCAACTGAGTCCTGATCAAACAAAAGAATTTTGAACACATCAGTGTTTTGCAATGTGTAAAATGAGGTTTTCTAGAAGGAAATGGCAACCCACTCCAGTGTTCTTGCCTGGAGAATCCCAGGGACGGGGGAGCCTGGTGGGCTGCTGTCTATGGGGTCACAGAGTCGGACACAACTGAAGTGACTTAGCAGCAGCCTCAACATTATTCAGAGAGAATGGCCCAATTCACTGGTCTCTCACTTCCTTCACTCGGGGCTTCTTTAGTGGCTCAGATGGTAAAGTATCTGACCACAAGACTGGAGACCCGGGTTCAATCCCTGGGTCAGGAGGATTCCCCAGATAACTGAATGGCTCCTTGCCTGGAGAATTCCATGGACAGAGGGGCCTGATGGGCTATAGTCTGTGAGGTTGCAGAGAGTCGGACATGACTGAGTGACTAACATTTTCACTTTTTTCACCTTCAGCATTATTCAGAAAGATTTCCCAATTCACTGGGCTCTTGCTCCCTCTACTTGCTTTACCTAAGTGATTTTTAGTGACTATACTTTATATCTGTCAGGATCCAGACAAGAAAATAGAAACCACTCCAGAAATTTTAAACAAGGAAATTCAATACTGGAGTCTCTTATACCCAAGACGGGAGAGTGAGAAGCCATGGGAGAGGCAACCTAGCTGTTATAAACACTGGAGTGCCGCTGTTATTCTTGGAACTGATAGAGTGATGAAAATTAGGATCCAGCGTCCAGAAGCTAGAACCATCTTATGAAGACTATTTTGTGGAGATTAGAACTGTGGAGGGTGGGGCTGACCAGCAGGCAGTGAAGCCCCAGGAAAGAGGTTTCTTTACATGCCTGTTCTTCTTGAGTCTCTTTCATTGCCCACTGGACTGGCACAGGACTGCCGTGACCGCTGAGTTGCAAACCAGATCTGAGTGGCACACATCTTGTATGCAGAGTTACGTCCCCTGAGACAAGAACGGCTCTGATACAGTTTCATAATCATCTGTTAGACCTCCTCTTGTCCTGAAGCTTCAGTCCACGTACACTGCCCAGGCATGTTCAAAATGCACTTTACCTGTGCTGACCTCAACAAGATACAGCAACAGTTATAAGTATGGGGCAAAGGGTAGGAGCTCGAACAAGTGGCAGCCTCATAATGTACAATCACAGTTGAGGAAAGGGAAAGGACGGGATCCCTGAAGCCAGTCATTTCATTCTGTATTTTCCCAACTTTTTCTCTCTGATTAATGCTGTGACATGTTCCTATATGCCCCAGGAACTAAATCCCGAGGTGTAGATTTTAAAACATTTTGATTCCTATGGTATGCACTTAAGTGCAAGTCAGAAGAGATGGTGTGACAATATTAGGTGAGTGATGTCACACTATTTTGTAAAGAATCATCCTCTTTAGTTTTCAAAACTGGGTGGGCAGCTGCAGGTAGACAACCGGAATCAAGAGATTTAAAATCTTAGCCGAGAACCCACAGTGTGGTAGGAACAGGCTGTGAGCAAACTTGTAAAACCTTTTCTCCTTACCTGTAGTCATTAGAATGTACCTCACGGTTGGTTATTGTTATTTTTATGTGCCATCCTTAATATGTAGTAATTACTTTGCAAAAATATAGATCGATCAATATGAAGAGGCTTTTCAAACAACTCACTGCATCAGTTTAAAGTTTATTAGGATATCAGAATCTTTCAGAATATGTGGGGAATTTCATCAGTGGATTATAGTGGCCAAAGGAAATAGAAAAGCTGTAAATAAAAAAATGAAAGTGCAAATGTCAAACAATGGAATCAGTTGCCTTATTAAGACCTATTTGATTGATTTGGAGCAACTTCCTTGCTTTATATTTTGGTGATTTTTTAAGAGCAAATCTTTTTTGGATCAAGAAACATTGTAGGAAATTTTGTTGAAAACTTTCTTTCATTAAAAAAAAAATCTCCTACTCTCACATTTATTTCAAAATTAAAATTTGCCTTGGGAGAATTTTCTGGCAGTCCAGTGGTTAAGAATCTGCCTTCCAAAGCAGGGTATTCTGGTTCAATCCCTCCTCGGGGCACTAAGATTCCACATGCCACAGGGCAACTAACTCCCTGCCCTGCAACTAAGACACAGCACAATCATAGTTCAGTTTAGTTCAGTCGCTCAGTCATGTCTGACTCTTTGCAACCCCATGAATCGCAGCATGCCAGGTCTCCCTGTCCATCACCAACTCCCGGAGTTCACTCAGACTCATGCCCATCGAGTCAGTGATGCCATCCAGCCATCTCATCCTCTGTCGTCCCCTTCTCCTCCTGCCCCCAATCCCTCCCAGCATCAGAGTCCTTTCCAATGAGTCAACTCTTCCCATGAGGTGGCCAAATTACTGGAGCTTCAGCTTCAGCATCATTCCCTCCAAAGAAATCCCAGGGCTGATCTCCTTCAGAATGGACTGGTTGGATCTCCTTGCAGTCCAAGGGACTCTCAAGAGTCTTTTCTAACACCACAGCTCAAAAGCATCAATTCTTTGGCACTCAGCCTTCTTCACAGTCCAACTCTCACATCCATACATGACCACTGGAAAAACCAAAGCCTTGACTAGACGGATCTTAGTCGGCAAAGTAATGTCTCTGCTTTTGAATATGCTATCTAGGTTGGTCAAAACTTTTCTTCCAAGGAGTAAACGTCTTTTGATTTTGTGGCTGCAGTCACCAACTGCAGTGATTTTGGTGCCCAGAAAAATAAAGTCTGACACTGTCTCCACTGTTTCCCTGTGTATTTCCCATGAAGTGATGGGACCAGATGCCATGATCTTTGTTTTCTGAATGTTGAGCTTTAAGCCAACTTTTTCACTCTCCTCTTTCACTTTCATCAAGAGGCTCTTTAGTTCCTCTTCACTTTCTGTCATAAGGGTGGAGCACAGTCATAAATAATTATTAAAAGAATTGCCTTGGTCTCTAGGATTACCCACCACTGAGACTAGGTCAGGAGGGAAGTGAGAGAAAACCCAGGCATGGAATCGTACTTGACGGAGGTCGGGGTAGATGAATCAGGGCTAAAATACTGGTCTGTGGCCTCTGAGAACCTGACTGTGCCAGATCCCAGGGTGAATAGAAAGCACCCACCACTTCCTCCCTATCACTCTGCTACTTTCTCCCCCACGTCAGGCTCCTTTGTTTCTGAACAGGGAGAGACTGTCAACCTTGGACAGGTCAATCTTCACAGCTAAGCACAGCTATTCGGAAAAGGCAATGGCAACCCACTCCAGTACTCTTGCCTAGAGAATCCCATGGACAGAGAAGCCTGGTAGGCTTCAGTCCATGGAGTTGCTAAGAGTCGGACATGACTGAGTGACTTCACTTTCACTTTTCACTTTCATGCATTGGAGAAGAAAATGGCAACTTGCCTGGAGAATCCCAGGGACAGAGGAGCCTAGTGGGCTGCGATCCATAGGGTCACACAGAGTTGGACACGACTGGTGTGACTTAGCAGCAGCAGCAGCAGCAGCGAGCACAGCTGTTAAAGCCCCATTTGGACCACAAACAAGATGGTCCGTCTCTTCCCTGGTTCTCCCTCCTTCCTTATTGGATTGTTACATAGCAGTGACTGTGGAAGAAATGACCAAAAGGGGGATCTAAAATTCTCTACATGTGTTGGTCTTATGAAAAAATGAGGACTTGGTCACTAAAGAAATCCTACAGACAACTCAGGAGAGTAAAAACTAAAAGCATCCTTCCTGACATCTTTGTCTCCATCAAGTCCACCAGGACATCTTATCCCTATAGTAACCACCACTTCCCTTTCCCCACTCAAGTACAAATGACATCACTGCACATCAGAAGCCTCTGGGTCCAGGGAATCAGTAGCTCATCTCCCAAAGGGAAATATCGACGTCTACTGAAATATTTTTAATTTTATGAATTTCAAAGGGTCAAATACACATCAACTTGAAACGGGCATTGGTTTCACTCTTCTCAGCATTATAGTGCAAATACTACTATATTTTATAAGACAAATGATCTTTCGCATTTTCACATTTCCAGTGCTGTGCTTTCCTGTACCAGATTGAAATTGTTTGATTATATCTTAATGCATTTAAAATAATGTCAATGATAAACATTCTTGGGTTTAAAACACGCAGTGTTTTCTGTTACTGACCAGATGGAAAACAAAACAGTGTAAATTATGATGTTATCAATCAATTAAAATATCCATATGCTCTGGAATTGGGAACTGAGATTCTTTTCAAAAATGTGTCCCCAAAATAGCTCATGGCAATTTAAATTTCAGTTGAACTGCAAAAATCCTAAGAGAAAACACATCTGTCAAATATAAAATAAGTTAAAAATGTAGTGTTAAGTTTCGTAATAATCGTTGCCAAAAAAGTAAGTGAAAAAATAATTCTCCCTACAAATGACTGGGGCTTGTTTATTCAGGTATTCCTAAATATTCTAAAGTTCTATTCTAATATTCTATTAAAAATAATTCAGTGTATTTAAGGGCAATAGCCTGACTCTGTAGGGGATTGCTGAGTTAGTTTTTGCTTTCCAATCATTTGGGCTTCAGCTTAAGTAGGATTAACAGTATCACTGGAAAACTAATTTAAAGGTCTGGACCTTTTTTTTTTTTTTTTTCCAAGTATGACAGTTTATTTTTAAAGTGTTATTTTTCCAAGAGGAAAAAAAAAATTTATTTTACTGAAATATGATAGGTTTCATAAAAAGGCATACACATGCAGGTATGAAAATAAATTTAGGGACTCTTGGGCTCAGAGGTTAAAGCGTCTGCCTCCAATGTGGGAGACCCGGGTTCGATCTCTGGATTGGGAAGATCCTCTGGAGAAGGAAATGGTAACCCACTCCAGGATTCTTGCCTGGAGAATCCCATGGACAGAGGAGCCTGGCAGGCTACAGTCCACAGGGTCGCAAAGAGTCAGACATGACTGAGTGACTTCACTTCACTTCTTTAAATAAGTGAAGTTCTTGAATACATCTTAAAATGCATCTTTCTTATACATGGTCTTCACTGCCGTGTACACTGCCCCTTTCATCTGCTGGAGCAGTCTGTGGGACTGGACTATCAAAAGGTCACCCTCAAACCTTAATGATGTCTGAGTATCACTCCCCTGGAGTTTGCAATGTGCTCCAGACATACCCCTATTTCTCTACTGATTTGGTCAAAAGTTGTGTTAGAAGTGAAAAGTCAGTGCTTAATACTCCATGACTTTATACCTTCAACTTAACTATTAATTTCTCTACGGTTGAATTTGGTTTGTGATGATTTAAGAGCACAGCTTTGTTTTGTCTTGGAAGCAGATACACGTGTGAAAGAGTGGCAGCATCTATGACTCCTGAGCCAGATTTCGGGCTTCCCAGGCGGCGCTGGTAGTGAAGAGTCTGCCTGCAACGCAGGAGATGCAAGAGACTCCGCTCCTATTCCCTGGGTCGGGAAGATCCCCTGGAGGAGGGCACGGCAACTCACTCTAGTATTCTTGGAGAATCCCATGGACAGAGAAGCCTGGCGAGCTACAGTTCTTGGGATCACAAAGAGTCAGACACAACTGAGACAACTTAGCACGTGCCAAATTTTAAGTGGAAGAGGCAAAAGAATTCAGGAAACAAAAGATCTGAAAAATCTATATGCTGCTGAAAAATTCATGACCTCATGCTCCAGCGATTCAGGAGATGTGATTTAATCATGTCCTTGAAAGAGTGACATGCTTCATGCATGGAGTGTGTGTGCCATCCATTTGAATACGTTCACTCACAAATTACTGCAAGAGACTTGAAAAAAGTGTTTTTCCACCAACTTATAGTATACTGTCAGAGAAGGCAATGGCACCTCACTCTAGTACTCTTGCTTGGAAAATCCCGTGGACAGAGGAGCCTGGTAGGCTGCAGCCCATGGAGTCGATAAGGGTCGGACACAACTGAGTGACTTCACTTTCACTTTTCACTTTCATGCATTGGAGAAGGAAATGGCAACCCACTCCAGTGTTCTTGCCTGGAGAATCCCAGGGATGGGGGAGCCTGGTGGGCTGCTGTCTATGGGGTCACACAGAGTCGGAAACGACTGAAGCTACTTAGCAGCAGCAGCAGCACAGTATACGGTACAATACAGTATTCGTTTATTTATTAAGCTTTGATTTCTCTACTTACCCTATTTTCCATGAAAATAATAGATTTCAATAGATGATGATTTGGCCAGTTTTAAGAGCATAATATACTCAAAGTTTTTCAAGCATGTCAGAAAAGTGGAGAAGGAAATGGCAACCCACTCTAGTAATCTTGCCTGGGAAATCCCATGGTTGGAGGAGCCTGGGAAATCCCATGGTCACAAAGAGTCAGACATGACTCAGCAACTAAAAAATAAAAAGTATGCTAGTTATATGATGTCCCCTTATTTCAAATAGGCTTACATTTTTTTCTTATTTTAATAAAAATCCTTAAAATGGCATACCACAACCAGTTCTAAGTTGCCTCAGTCACGTCTGACTCTTTTGTGACCCCATGGACTGTAGCCCACCAGGCTCCTCTGACCATGGGATGTTCCAGGTGAGAATACTGGAATGGGTTGCCATTTCCTCCTCCAGGGATCGAACCACATCCCCTGCATTGCAGGGAGATTCTTTACCGCTGAGCCACCTGAGAAGCAAGTATACATACATAATAGCTAACAAAGTGGATTTATGTGGTGTTCTTCTGTATGGGAGGAATCTTCTTTATGTAGGAATCTCCCATGTGTCATACATGTCTATACATACTTTTTCAGGACTTATTTCTTTACCATGAGGCTTCTGAAAATTTACCTAATGTATAGAATGTAAGATCTGCAAAGTCTGGACACTCAGCAGACTCAGGGCATTTCAAATCTGGGGTAACTTCCCACTGGGATTCCATCAGCTGAAAAGTAACATGGTGGTGGTGGTTTAGTCGCTGAGTTGTGTTCAACTCTTATGACCTCTAAGGGCTGTAGCCTGCCAGGCTGCTCTGTCCGTGGGGTTCTCCAGGCAAGAATATTGGAGTGGGTTGCCATTTCCTTCTCCAGAATAGCAACATATAGAAATATAATAGAAGCAACTTGCAACAGTACTATGACTTAAATCACTTATGGAACTGAAAATTGTGGGAAAATAATCCAGGTTTCTTTGGCAGTAATTTCAGAAGGATGACTTCCTTTACTGTTCTATAAATATACATACACAAAAGAGTTTGCTGAAAACTTAACTAATGAGAAAACAAACAAGGTTAAAAGTAACAGGAAACAAAAATCACCATTCAGTAATCTCTTTATTTTGAATCTCTATTCTTTACCTTAAAGAACATACTTTGTAATGTTAGTAAATGTAACATAATTGTTATAGCTCTTAAATAAATAGGGTCAGTTTTCCAAAGCCTGACACAGTGATATGGATGCAAATTAAATAGACTTAAATATATCACCATGCTAAATTACAATGGAGCAATTAAGAAATCAGACCTTGCCCTTCAACTCACCTGGGGTAATTTACTACATGAGAAAGGTCAATTCTGGGAAGATATTCTAAACCCTCAGGAACAAATAATAGCCGCTCTAAACTGACTACAGTGATTTGTCTTATGTGATTTGTAATGAACATTGTATTCTCTGCCTTGCATGATGTCAGAATAATAGTTAATATCTATCAGTGATTGGTTTCCTGACCTCCCTTCAAATACTTAAAATCTTGTTCATAATTTGCTCTTCAGACATGCCCTTTAATCCCTTCTTTTGTTGGATAAAGTATTTTACTCAGAATGTGAACTACAAAGCACTTACTTGACAAGAATCACAAAAGCAAGTAATAATTGAGGAATGATACCATATTTTCCTGGCTCTGTCCATTTCTGAATATCATCAGTTTAAGGAACACATATGCCTACCCATAAATATATTGCATAGCACATGGCCCCGTTTAGACTGTTAAAACAGAAAATGAGTACTTCTTGTTTATGACAGTCTTGATCTGTGTGCTATTAAGCACATGTCAAAGCCTGGCTGAATTAAGTAATTTTTATGAGAATAGGATAAGCAGTCTATCTAATTGCTTAAATATTGGCTCTATACAGGCAATCAAGGCAAGTACCAAAATCGGACATACTTGAATTGAATTATCTAAGTTTCTTAAAAAGTCTCTTTTCCTGAGTAACACAGCAAAGCTATGCTCGCAGTTATTTAAAGATGTCATTAAAAAGCAATATATAAAGTTTAGGAAATTTGCAGTAAAAGAAAAATCCAGTTTTTGTGGCCAAAATATAAGGTAAGACTTTTCTGATAAGCAAGAAAAATAAGGAAATAACGAGCAATTTGGGGAAACAACATGTACGCCTGAGAGAGTGAAGCACTCTTGGTTATTCTTTAGCTGTTAATACTAGCAAATACTTGTAGCTAGACTTGTCCTTCACAAGGCTAATTGCTTTCTGAATTCCACCTAGTATTCTTCTCCCTCTATGAGTTCAGTCACTCAGTCGTGTCTGACTCTTTGGGGCCCCATGGACTATAGCGCAATGGGCTCCTCTGTCCATGGTATTTCCCAGGCAAGAATATTGAGTGGGTTGCCATTTCCCTCTCCAGGGGATAGTCCTGACACAGGGATCGAACCCATGTCTCCTGCATTGCAGGTGGATTCTTTACCATCTAAGCCACCTGGGAAGCCCCTCCTGCCCCTACACTCCATTGTGGGATTCTGCATCTCAAGAAGAATAAGGTCAAGACCACGGATACCAACTTCATGGACACCAGACCCAGATGCTAAGTCGTCTGATGATGGCTGTAGCTGTTCTGAAACTTTGCAAAAGAAAAATAAAGCAAGACCTTCATGAGGACATAAAACCTCTCCTTATTCCCAAGACAGGGTGCAGGGCTTAGATTAGTTCTTGAGGCAATAGTCTGCCATGTATTCCCCTTTCCCAGGAAAAGATAAAAGCCATTTTTCTCCTTCCTCCAAAACTCTGTTTCTGTTTCTTTTAGGTATTGGTGCACAGAAAGCCAAGATTTTTGGCATCAAGTTCAGAAAGTGTCATATTGTACCAATGGCAGTGCAGACTGTCTTGTTTTAGATAAATTTAAGTGCAAATAAGATTCCTTCAACAGTGTTCCAGGCCCCTGTGTCAGTCAGGAGAAATCTGGCAGGGACAGTAGCCAACAACGTCCAAATTTAAGTGCCCTAAAACAACAGCAGTTTATTTTTTTGTTTGGGTTAGGCCAACATGCATTGGGCTGCCCTGGTGGTTCAGTGGTAAAGAATCTGCCTGCCAATACAGGAGACATAGGTTTGATTCCTGAGTCAGGAAGATCCCCTGGAGAAGAAAATGGCAACCCACTCCAGTATTTTTGCCTGACAAATCCATGGACAGAGGAGCCTGGCAGGCTACAGTCCATAGGGTCACAAAGAGTTGGACATGATTGAGCACAGCACATATATATTTTACCACAATGAAAAAGTAGAAGAAAAGAGATTACCTATGCATTGCTGATGGGAATGTAAATTGATACAGTCATATGGAAGAAGTCGATATGGAGATTTCTCAAAAAACTGGGAATAAAGCCACTATGTGATCCAGAAATCCTGCTACTAGGCATATACCCTGAGGAAACTGAAATGGAAAAAGACACACATACCCCAATGTTCACTGCAGCACTATTAGACTTAGCTAGAACATGGAAGCAACCTAGATGTTCATTAACAGACGAATGGATAAAGAAGCTGTGCTTCATATATACAGTGGAATATTACTCAGTCACAAGAAGGAATGCATTTGAGTCAACCAGTGGCACCCCACTCCAGTACTCTTGCCTGGAAAATCCCATGGACAGAGGAGCCTGGTGGGCTGCAGTCCATGGGGTCGCTAAGAGTCGGACACGACTGAGCGACTTCACTTTCACTTTTCACTTTCATGCATTGGAGAAGGAAATGGCAACCCACCCCAGTGTCCTTGCCTGGAGAATCCCAGGGATGGGGGAGCCTGGTTGGCTGCCGTCTATGGGGTTGCACAGGGTCGGACACTACTGAAGCGACTTAGCAGCAGCAGCAGCAGCAGAGCCTATTATACAGAGTGAAGTAAGCCAGAAAGAGAATAAAGAAACGTCATCTAATGACACATATATATGGAATCTAGAAAGATGGTGCTGATGAATTTATTTGCAGGGCAGCAATGGAGAAACAGACGTAGAGAACAGACTTATGGCCTTGGGGGGAGGGGAGGAGGGAGAGGTTGAGATGTATGGAGAGAGAAACATGGAAACTTCCAAGACCATATGTGAAGTAGACAGTTAATGTGAATTTTATGTATGCCTCTAGGAACTCAAACAAGGACTCTGTAATAATCTAGAAGGGTAGGATGGGGAGGCAGATGGGAGGGAGGTTTAAGAAGAAGGGGATATATGCACACCTATGGCTGATTCTCGTTGGTGTTTGACAGAAAACAGCAAAATTCTGTAAAACAATCATACTTCAATTAAAAAATAAATTAATTTTAAAAAGAGAGATTACCTATGATAGAAGCCCTGCACCAGGCAACCATGGCCCTGTTTATGGCTTCACCATGCCCAGCTGGGAGCAGCCCAAGGGAGGGAGGCCTCAGTGTGAACTCAGTGGTGAAGCAGCCAGCTGTGCTCCTCACAGCTTCCTGGCTTGTGTTCTAGATCTAAGATCTACCAGGGTATCTCTTTGGCCACCACCAAGGATTAATGTAGGACTGTGATAATCTGTGGACTATAGCCTGCCAGGCTCCTCTGTCCATGAGATTCTCCAGGCAAGAATACTGGAGTGGGTTGCCAAGCCCTTCTCCAGGGGATCTTCCCAACCCATTTATTATGTAAGTTAAGTTTATGTGTTATAAAATATGCAAGGGTGCCTAAAAGCATTGATGCTTTTGAATTGTGCTGGAGAAGACCCTTGAGAGTCCCTTGGACAGAAAGGATATCAAACTAATCAATTCTAAAGGAAATCAACCTTGAACATTCATTGGAAGGACTGATTCTGAAGCTGAAACTCTAATACTTGGCCACCTGATGCAAAGAGCCGACTCACTGGAAAATAAGTTGAAGATGGGAAAGATTGAAGGTGGAAGGAGATGAGGGCAACAAAGGATGAGATGATTGGATGGCATGACCAACTTGATGGACGTGAGTTTGAGCAAACTCCGGGAGATAGTGAAGGACAGGGAAGCCTGCTGTGCTGCAGTCCACAGGGTCACAAAGAGTCGGACACAACTTAGCAACCGGGCAACAAAATACGTTTACAAGTCAAATTTTAAGTAATGTAAATTTCAAGTAAATATAAATCCCACATTAACCTAGTAACTGGCAACTAAGTGACAGGAATGGACTAAGTGTTAATCATCTGAGGTAAAATGAATTATCTACTAACTCCTCACTTTTCTTTTTTTTTTTTTGCAGCTACAAACACTTGTCTTACAGCAGAACTTAAATTGTTTTCATGAAACTTTTTTCCAAGTATAAAGTGATTTTAAAACAGACATCTTTATTTTTCTCTCAACAATTCTTGAACACCTTTGGGAATCATTTGTTGGTGAAAGTTATTGGCCTTTTGACAAAATGTTTGAAATTTCATACAGAATCTACACTGCTTTTTGCTTTAAGAATTTGCAATTCAAATGTTCACCCTTTGAGGTCTGTCTTTGTGATGACATATTCTCTTGGCAAATGCCATAACCATATGTGACCAGAGAAAAAAATGTAGTTTTTAATAAAAAGTCTGAGCCTTCCTCTCTGGGTAATATCTTCAAGCTGTATGACTGAATAACAGGAAAGGATAGAGAGAGATCTTCACAGATGGTTCCTCAAATCCTAATAAGCCTGAAATGTCATGGAATGTGGCTTTGTGCCTGACGCCTGAATGTCACTAAATATTTTGTTTGTTTTCCACATTGTGTTATTTCAAGTAATCTATCCTGACTTCACCTTAAATCATACTGTAAGGAAAAAAGGATACTGGAAATACTAGTTTAAATAAAACCAGGAAGTTCTGTCATTTAAAAGCTTTGGCTAATCACCCAGAGGGTAAGAAATACTTACCCAGAAGAGACGCAAGCTTTGGCTTCCATAACCCTCACCATCTTTGCTGCGCGCTGGTCCACAGAGTCTAAATGTGTAGAAATTCTGACAGCCTCTGCACTGAGCAGTTGAAGTCAGAAGTGCATGAGTTAGTCACTTTAAAGCAATGTTTTAATAATCTTAATACATTTCAACAACTAAACTTAAAGTTTGGATACTGGTGCATGAAGTGATAAGGGCTTCCATGGAGGAACAGCAGTAAGGAATCCACTTGCAATGCAGAAGGCACTGGAGACGTGGGTTCGACCCAAGGGGTCAGGAAAACCCCCTGGAGGAGGAAATGGCGACCCACTCTAATATTCGTGCCTGGGAAATCCCATAGTCGGAGTAGCCTGGCAGGCTACAGTCCATAGCACAGCAAAGAATCAGACATGACAGAGTGGCTGAGCATGCATGTATAAATTAATAACAAATACTTGTAAAATCCCCTTCTGGATAATAAGTATGTGTGTGTGCACTGGTACTACAGAAGTATAGTTTTTTTTTTTTTTTTTTAACTGCAAAACCCACACAAACATTGGGATTAGTACCACTTCAAGTGTCTCCTATGTAGCTGATTCCGGGAAAATAGTGGTCATTGAGACAGCTAAACTTTATGAGGCTCGTAAGATTAGTGGCCTATACTTGATTTCCTAACTTGGAATGTTTTATTCTTTTTCTTGAAAAGATGCTCTAAAATTGCATGAGCTCCAGGCTCCCAAACTGAGAGCACTCTGATAGTCACCATTTCTTCCTTGCTATGTTTGAAAGGGCTTCCCAGAGGGCACTGGTGGTAAAAAACCTGCCTGCCAATACAGAAGACATAAGAGACACTGGTTTAATCCCTGGGTTGGAAAGATTCCGTGGAGAAGGGAATGGCAACAAACTTCAGTATTCTTGCCTGGAGAATCTCATGGACAGAGGACCTGGTGGGCTACAGTCCACGGGGTCACAAAGAGTTGGACATGCCTGAAGTGACTCTTTGTGTTGAACCAGTGGGCTTTAAAACCTTCCCCTGCTTTGTGATAGGAGGGTCAGTAATACTTAATGTTCATTAGCTTATGCAGCGAAAGCAAAACAACCAAATCTTAAGCCAACAGCTGTTGTTCAGGTGCTCATTCTTGTCCGACTCTTTGCAACGCCATGGACTGCAGCATGCCAGGCTCCCTTGTCCTTCTTCTGGAGTTTGCTCAAACTCAAGTTCATTGAGTTGATGATACCATCCAACCATCTCATCCTCTGTTGCCCCCTTCTCCTCTTTCTCAAATCAACAGTGGGGTAAGCCCCAAAGTAACCCAATTTACACCCTGAAACTGTTAATAGCTACTGAAGTTTGTGATACCATTATCTCTGAAGGCAGGGGTGAAAACAGAGCCAAGATCTGTAAGGTAGGTTGAAGCTTCTCCTTAACATGAAACTACCTCCCTGCTAGTCCTCCCCAGAATAGGAAATATTTCTTTCCTACCCTGAGAATTTTATTCCATGAGTGCCTGTCCATAGAAGACACATCTTTCTCTTTAGTGGGCTTTGGGTCCTTTCTACAAGAAACAGCATCCTCAGCCAAATTTAGAATTTAACCATAACTGCCTGATTTGGACGTTTAGTCCTTATCTTTCTAGAGTTGCCTGAGCACAGTCATGACTCATAGATTTTTTTTTCCATAGTTATTCAGTTCAGTTCAGTCGCTCAACTCTGTTGGACTCTTTGCGACCCCATGGACTGCAGCACACCAGGCCTCGCTGTCCATCACCAACTCCTGGAGCTTATACAAACTCATGTCCATTGAGTCAGTGATGCCATCCAACCATCCATAGTGATATGATTTATGAAAAGAACTTCTGAAGGATCACTCTTCTGCCAAAGAGTTACTTTAAAATTAACTGAAAATGAGACAATATCCATGTAATGTTTCAAATTCCTATGAACCACCCTCTGAATACTTTTATCATGAACCATACAATATATGTAATCCCATTCCCCAAATAAAAATGGTACTAATGCTAAGGATATTTGATGAAATGATGAAACCATAATCCTTTCCCAGTCATGTTTTACAGATCACTAAGCTACCCACTCATGTGTGACAGGGATAAGTATATAGTTTTCAATTGCAGAATTGAAATAATTGTAGGATTTATCCCATTAATATTCCTGTATAAACTATTATTTCTAAAGCTTAACTCCCAAATTTAGTGCCATTTTTTGGTATGCAGACCTTCTAGATCATTTTTAGAAGCCTGTCCACAAGTACCTCTGGTTAAATGATTTGACTTTTCTGTATTTTAATCACCTAGATAATGGTAAGAAAATCTACCCTTCACTGAAAAAAAAAAAAAGAAAGAAAAAGATAGTTTAGCCTGGTGCATTTTAATGTCTCTCTACAACTGAGCTTCTGGGAGAAAAATCCCCTAAACTTTCTCTTGGGGCTTCTTTGGTAGCTCAGATGGTAAAGAATCTGACTGCGATTCAGGATACCCAGGTTCAATCCTTGGGTTAGGAAGATCCCCTGAAGGAGGGCATGGCAGCCCACTCCAGTATTCTTGCCTGGGGAATCCCATGGACAGAGGAGCCTGGCAGGCCACAGAACATGGAGTCACAAAGAATTGAACACTACTGGGAGACTAACACTTTCACTTTCAAACCTCCTTTATTGCACGAGATTGCCATCAAGGGTAAAATACTCTCAGGAGAAAGCATTTCCTTGGAAGAAGAGAACTCAGGACGACACTCAGGGGCTCAGATTGATAGAGCTGCATGAATGGCAGCAAAGAATCGTTTCCCCAACTGCCTCCTCATCGCCCGGCACCTGCACAAGTGACAGCCAGCACATGGACAGGAGGGCTGGGCAGCAAGCCCACCTGCCAGGTGGGAAGATGCTAGGATGGCCCGTCCACCACTTGATGAGCTCTTCCCGGGAGAAAGCGTTCTCAGGGATCCGTGGTCCATCTGAACCTGACCTTTGCGACTAAAGGGACATACAAGCACTTGGGGGCATTTTAGATAAGGAATCTCTACTCAGATGGCAAACCTTGATCCCTTTATATACTGACCACAGAAGACCAACCAGATAGTGGATGTCTTGAGAAACTGCCAGCTCAGACTAAATCAAACTGATGACTTGCAATGGTGGAATGAATATCCTTTTACTAAGGACCTGGGTCAAGTAAATTCCCTAGCACTACTGGTTTTCTTAAAGCATGAATTTAACTTAGTATTGGCATGTTACCATTTCACTGAAATCCAAGCAAGGTTGGATTTCCAACTAGTTGCCTTGACATTTTTATAAGCTCTTTGAATTTCCAGTTCAAGTTAAAGAAAAAAGTGCTGTTTACAATAAGCAACTTATCTCAACTTATGTGGCTTCTAAGTATAAAGAAAGGCAAATATATATATATAAGACCATTCACTAAACACAAAGGTATTTTATCTCTACACACACATGCAGATACAATATAAAGAAAAGGAAAATTCTTGATTGAGGCTTAGAAAGCAGCTAAGTAGCAAAGACAGGAGTTGAACACAGGCAGTTTGGCCCCAGATAACAAGTTCTTCAGCTTCACTATAGATCCTTTCATCTCTATAAAACCCAAAGAAACCAGGACCTGGCCATTAAAAATATTCGGAAGAGGAGAGTTACCAAGATAGCAAAGTAGGAAGACCTTGAGCTTAACTTCTCCTATGAACACACGTAAATTTCAACCAGGTATGAAGCAACTATCTATGAAAGTGACCTGGAGACTAGCAGGAAGGATCTACAATCAAAGCTATAAAGAAGGAACCACAATAGATGGGCAGGAGGCGCAGTGCAGTCAAGATTCACATTCCTCAGGTAGGTGACCCACAGAGGGAGGCTAATCACAATTAAAGAGGTTCTCCCAAGGAGTCGGGGGAGATAAGCCTCATATCTGCCTTCCCTGCCCAGGGGTCCTTCACCAGGAAGACGAGCCCCAAATCCATCTGCCCTTGAAGGCCAGCAGGGCTTGTGTGCCTGTGTGCCTGAGGGCTGTAGGACAAGAGACTCTGCTCTCAAAGGATGCACACAGAATCCCACACACACTGAGACCCAGCACAGAGGCATAAGTCTGAGAGGAGGATGGGCCAGAAATGCCTGCTAATCTTAGAGAGCTTCCCAGCAAAGTAGGAGGTCACTGGGACAACCTTGGGGATGCAGAGGCTGGTGGCAACTATTTTAGGGAGCTTGATCTCCCATGAGGACCCTGATGCTGGCAAGTGCCATTTTGGAGCCCTCCCTTAGCACCTACCATATGACCCAGCAGTCCCTGGGCACATACCCAGAGGAAACCATAATTCAAAGAGACACATGTACCCAAATGTTCACTGCAGCACTCCAGTGTTTATTAAACGTTCATTTATCAAAGAGTTAATGAGTTTCTGCCATGCGCTCAGTACTGGGCATATGCTATAGAATCATGTACAGATCTGCTTAAATGAGATTTAAAAAAGTAAAAGTAGATTTTATTTTACACAGAGTACTTATTGGTAGAATTGAAATGATAAATATTCCAGACTCAACCTTTGGTTCTTTTTAAGGTCAACCAAACTCTTTGGCCTTAACTGAAGCAGTTTGTGACTTTACCAGGATTACGGAACATGGTGTTGTATAAAAATAACAACAAAGAAAATCAAAGACAGATGCCTCTAGAGTAACATCTATGAATATCTATGCTGACTTTTTAATTTTAACAGAATCCCATAGGGTGACTCAAAGGAAAGACTTGAAGGAAACATAAGGCATTTGATACTTAAAATACTGGGAGATTATCACAAGGACAGTTTTGTAATAAACCAAAGGACAAAAATGTTTTTTTGTTTTTTTATTTGCCGTTTAAAAAATACTACAACAAGCAAGAATGGTCAATGAGACTATCACACATTTATTGAATAAAGAAAAATGCGGAACTTAGAAGTTGCAAGTTAAGTTTCATTCAAGGATCTTACTGAAAGCTATACTTCAGATAGCTCTAAGAACTGCTCTAAAACAGGGAAGGGAGGAGTTAGAACATATGGGAGTTTTTCCCTGGGAAAACAACAATAACGTAGTTGAACGTCAGAAAATTACTGCGAACCACGAAGAACGGCTATCTCAAGTTAATGATTTTAGTGCTTCACTAAGTATGAGACGGAGAAGGCAATGACAAAGAACTGGACTCCCTGATTCGTTCATTCCTTAAGATTCAGTCCAGGAGAGATGCAAAAGGGTTAAAAGTCAAGATTCAAAAGAAAAATGTGAGGGAGCAAAGATAAAACCGATTTCTTTAACCTGGGAATATTATCAATGATCAGCTGGTGTTTTAAAAAGCTAACCTGGCTACTCAAACATCTCTAACATGTGTATAATTAATTGTGAGTTATGAAAAGTTATCATTTGTTCATTACCCAAGAATATGTTAAGTTGGAATTGAAGTGACCCATTTGCTGTTAGGTTTAAAAGTATTTTTACGAATTTTATGTAAATTAGAATTTCTCTGACTCAAAATTAAGCTAATAAAACGGTGTAGACAAAGAAAGCAAATATATGAGTGGAGAGCTCCCTAATACATAAAATACCTACCTACCCAAAATATGTTGATTTTCAAATGATAAAATGGAAAAGTTGTCTTTGCCAACTACTCAGCTCACAGTTCAGGAGTTCTGATGTGGCTCTTCTCAGGCACCATTGATATTACAAGATTGAACTTGACATGCCTCATGGAGAACAAGAAATTCTGTTGCTTGTTTTGATTTTAGCTTACTAATTTAAAGGCAGCCAGTTAAAGTGAACCAGTGGGATAAGGTTGGCAACTTAGCATAATATGACAAATTTATTTTAATTCGGACTTAAAAGAAGGAATAAGCTTTGTATATTTGGTTTGCCATCAATTTATTTCCGTAACAGCTACTAAGAGAGATTTGAAATGATTCTTGGTTAGTTCAGAGTCTACACAGAAAGAAAGCAGTCTTGTGTCTATGCCATATGAGCGCTGTACTTAAAATCGGGGAGGCACCTTCTTTGGGAAATAATAGTTATGTTAATATTTATCAAGTGTTTATTATGTGATCAGCATCACTTTAGAATTACACACAAGTTGTTTGATTTCATTAACAGCCAACCAAATGAAGTAGGTACTATTGGTTATCATTAAAGAAATGGGAAGAAGGAGGGTAAAGGTGATAAAATAACTTGCCAAGGGTTATCTCTGATCAGAAATATGCAAACACAGAGTGCTTGCTCTTGATCTCTCTGCTATACCCTTTTCTGAAACACTTCCATTCTCTCCCATTGTCCCTGGAATAAAGACACCCCCCCTGGCGTCTCCAGGGCGTTTCCCTGGTGTCCTCCAGTTCCCTGCTCCCTGGGCTCTCTGTGGCTCTCAGTGTGCAGGGCATTTGCACACGCTGTGCCTTCTAACTGAAAATACTTTTCCATTCCCACTTGGCTGAAGTCCCGCCTAGATCTCGTCCCATCTCTGTGGCATTCTCAGAAAGCTGTCCCAGACCTCTGACCACGTCACCCTCATTACTGCAGCTTCTGGGGTGGTCGCACACCAGCGCTTCGTCTCACTTTTCCCAGTCGTAATGTCACATATATGTGTGGCTGCCACACTGATGCCTCCCTGCCTGCTACAGAGCCTGCACCGCGAGTCCTGTGGCTGTTTGCCTTGCTCACCTTTTCTTCTCCAGCACAGGCTTCACACATAACACGAGCTAGGAACTGAGCACTTGCCTGTGAATGAATGAACAAGTGAGGGAGTTTTTTTTGAAAACAGTAATTTCCTTTTCTTCTTTCCTCATCTATAAAGAGCAGAGTTCTACCACCAAGAGGATACTAGGAAGAAAAGAATGAGGAAGATCGTTAAGACAAGGATAGAACAGTTTCATGACAGTTATACAGTGCAAACCTTTTGGCAGGTTGATATCCCTTGGATTCCAGAGAGAAAAACCAATACACATCCACTGATAATCACAGTATTATTTATCGAAACTGAGCAGGGAAAGGGCCAAGCTATGTATGCCTGGCACTTATGGGGATGATGTCTGATGTAACAAAATATAACAAAGGGATAAAAACTGAAGGCAAATGGAGAAGGGGGCAGCAGAGGAAGAAGTGGTTAGATAATATCACCAACTCAATGGACATGAGTTTGAGCAAACTCCGGGAGACAGTGAAGGACAGGGAAGCCTGGAGTGTAGCATCCCAATATTTCATTCATAGGATATGTCTTATATTTGGGTCTGCAAATTTCTAACCATGAACTATTGTAGGATTGAGATTAATCTTCAGAATAGAAGTGAAGTATACTTAGCAAACATGTCACAGAAGAGACAGAAGTGGCACTTAGCCAGCGCCAGTTGTAGATGGAGTATTGATCTATAAAAGAAATCTAGAAGAAAGTGTGATAATGACAAACTATAAAATCCCATATTGCTTGCACAGAAAGGAAACTGCTGAATGAAGCTGCGAATATTAACTATTGGTAATTCAATTTCTTTTCCTCATTTGCTGGATGTCCATCATGGTACATATTATATGCTTGCACCCAAATGATATGCTCTTTCCACTAAGGAAATTATAGCTTTAAAATATATGAATATGAAAGGCTATGCATTTGCTCCAGATAAATAAAAATTTTAATCTCCATAACAACTTGTGTGTTCTCAGTTGCTCAGTGGGATCCAACTTTTTGCAACATCATAGACTGTAGTCTTCTAGGCTTCTCTGTCTATGAAATTCTCTAAAAATACTGGAGTGGGTAGCCATTTCCTACCCCACCGTAACAACTTGCCTGACTTTAAAAATACTTCATAAAGTTACTTTTTAAAAGATAAACTCACAAAAGCATTAGAATATAAATTTTACACTCATTTGAACTTTCAAAACTAGCCCAGAATAAATCCTAGTAATGCTGTGTTTGTTCTCTGAAGAAACAAATCAGGGCAAACTTTCTAAAAATGTGTAATTTTCATGTTGTCTTCAAACCGTTTATTCAATACGGTTGAATTATCCTTCTCACGATACCATTATAAGTCGATTTCATCATCCTCATTTCACCAGTTAGAAATCCAGAGTTTGTACTATTAAAAAAGCGCAGGACTCTTGCAATATGAAAGGAGAGCAGTTGACCCAGAAAGCAGTGGATAAGATTAGAGTCTACGACCTGCCTGACAAGAGAGTGAAGGGAAGGAGGTGGGAGAGGGAGCACTCAGGAGAAAAAAAAGTATTACCAAAGGGTTGGAAGAGCAGGGGACAAATATTACATAAGAAAAACAAGCAATTATAATAAAACATAATGGTTTACAATGGTTTATAATGAAAAACAAAGGTTTTTAAGAAATTGATTTCCAATATGAATAACTCAGTCCATTGAAAATAGAAACTCAAAAAGCTAGTATGATTCCAAACGAAAGACTAAAAGTACAAGTTAAAATGTATAGGGAATTAGATGAAAATGATTTTTTAATTTTTCTGTCAAAAGAAACAAAAATGAAAGCAAGTGGTAATTTCAGTAAAACAAAAACGTGTTAAACTCAAAGCAAAAACTGTATAAAGTGTATATATCATTTCTAAGCAACTGCTGAACTATAAGAAAGTCTTGATTTAACTAATTGCATGCTGGGTCAGGAAGATCCCCTGGAGAAGGAAATGACAGCCCCCTTGAGTAATCTTGCCTGGAGAATTCCATGGACTGAGAATCTTCAGTCTAGTTCAGTTCAGTCACTCGTCGTGTCCAACTCTTTGCAACCCCATGAATTGCTAGTGAGCTACAATCCATAGGGTCATAAAGAGTCGGACACAACTTCATGACTAAACGACAAAAACTTGTTCTTCAGTGGGAGGACAGCAAGGACTGTGTCTCTGCAAGTATTTATACAAATTCATGTGGTCTGTGAGTATTACATCCTCTCTGCTGAAAAAAAAAAAAAAAAGCACCTGGGGACTTATTCAATGGTATTTGGAAGCATGGCGTCTGGAATGATGGGGAAAGTGTCAGAGGATGTAACTGTGTGTGATGGCTAGTTGTGTATGACAGCTTAGCTAGGCTGTGGTGCATAGTTTTCGGTCAAATGGTAGTCTAGATGTTGCTCTGAAGGTGTTTTGATAGATGTGCTAGGCATTTAAAATCAATTGATTTAAATGAATAAAGTTACCCTCAATAATGTGATAAGTGAGTGAGAGAGTGTTAGTTGCTCAGTTGTGTCCGACTCTTAGTGACCCCACAGACAGTAGCCCGCCAGGCTCCTCTGTCCATGGGATTCTCCAAGCAAGAATACTGGAGTGGGTTGCCATTTCCTTCTCCAGGGGATCTTCCCAACGCAGGCATCGAATCTGGGTCTCCTGCATTACAAGCAGATTCTTTACTATCTGAGCCACCAGGGAAGCCCCAATAACGTGATGGGCCTTATTCGATTAGCTGCAGGCCTTAGTAGCAAACCCTGAGATTTCCTCTTACAGAAGGATTCTGACTCAAGGCTGTAACTCAGAAATCTTGCCTGAGTTTCTATTATTTTGGCCTGGCCTATGGATTTGAGACAACACTGCACCATCATTTCCTGCCAGAGTTTCCAGTTCACCAGCATGCCCTACAGCTATGGCCTAGCCAGCCTCCACCATCACATGAACCAACTCCTTACAATCAACGTCTCTCTATGTATCTATATATCTGTCTCTTCTCTACGTATCTATAGATGTGCACTATTGATCTGCCCATCTATGAGTCCTCCCAGGAATTCACCTCACCTGTATTCAGGGAAGTAACTTTTATTCAGGACGCAATTTACTTGTACAGGAGTCATTGTTGTTATTCATTTGCTCAGTTGTGTCCTGCTCTTTGCAACCTCACGGCCTAGAGCATGCCAGGCTTCCCTGTTCTTCACTACCTTCTGGAACTTGCTCAAAATCATGTCCATTGAGCTGGTGATGCCATCCAACCATCTCATCCTCTATTGCCCCTTCTCCTCCTGCCACCTATCTTTCCCTGCATCAGGGTCTTTTCCCATGAGTCAGCTCTTTGCATCACGTGGCCAAAGTACTGGAGCTTCAGCTTCAGCATCAGTCCTTCCAATGAATATTCAGGACTGATTTCTTTCAGGATGAACTTGTTTGATCTCCTTGCAGTCCAAGGGACTCTCAAGTGCCTTCTTCAGCACCACAGTTTGAAAGCATCAGTTCTTCAGTGCTCAGCCTTCTTTATGGCCCAACTCTCACATCCGTACATGACTTCTGGGAAAATCATAGTTTGACTATGTGGGCCTTTGTCAAACAGGAGTCATACTGTCCACCAATTTCTTTGCCATACTGTCCACCAATTTGCCCACCCCTCATGAGCCTTGAGGGGTCACAGATCAGAATCCAAATAAATGGAAGTCTATTTAGAGAAGTACTTTCCAGGAGCATGTGAGCTATGTAGGGTGCAGGAAGACGCAAGAGGCGTCGGTCTCCTTCTTCATCCTGCAGACCCAACGCCTATGCTGCAGGGTAGCCTCCTCCCCAAGGGCCCACGCTTCTTGGTGGCTTTGTCACCTAGTAGCCAGTGGTTCTTAATTTAAAATTTGCTCAGGTAGCTCCTCTAGCCCATTGTCTACCTTGCCCCCCCTCTTTTCAGTAGGTTTTGTTTATTTGGCTCCATCTGGGCTTAGCTGAGGGATCTTTCCTTGTAGCACATGGTTTCTAGTCATGGCATATGGGCTCCGGGGCACACAGGCTCAGTACTTGTGAGGCACAGGTTTATTTTCTCTGTGGCATGTGGGCTTTTTGTTTTCCCACCAGGCATAGAACCCATGTCCCCTGAGTTAGTTGCATGGCAGATTATCAGCCACGGGACCACCAGGGAAGTCTCTACCCTTGGCCTTTTTACTGACAGCAATAATGAGATCTAACACATATTTTCTTTTCTTTTCTTTTAAAAAATTCTTCTATAAATTTGGTTAGCCTGGATCATCATCTGTTAATTATCCCCAGAGAATTTAGATAACAAGAATCTGAAAGATGAAGGAGAATTTAGGTGTCCCTTTACTTATTCTGTCTTTGTTCTGTCAAGTATATGATATAAATAACTTCTCCCATTTTTTCTAAGGACTGATGCTGAATCTCCAATACTTTGGCCACCTGATGCAAAGAGCCGACCCGTTGGAAAAGATCTTGATGCTGGGAAAGATTGAGGGCAGACAAAGAAGGGGGCGACAGAGGATGAGATGATTGGATGGCATCATCGACTCAATGGACATGACTGTGAGCAAACTCTGGGAGATGGTGAAGGACAGGGAAGCCTGGCGTGCTGCAGTCCATGGCATCACAAAGAGTTGGACATGATTGAGAGACTGAACAGGAATGTCAAAAAGAGACAAAATATTTGACCTGATTTTTGTGTGTGTGTGTGTGCAAGTGAACTGGAATTTGCACCTTCATATTCCACTGGAAATCAAGAGGCAGGTTACAACTCATTTTCACTTCATGCTGTTGAAATGTTTCTTTCGAGATCAACTCCCTACTTTCGATGAGTCTCCACCGAGGTCCCATCAAGATAAACCTGAACTTGCTCTGTTCACTGAAGCTCCTTCACAGGGATGCTAAGGAGGAGCAACAGGTTCCCCAGAAATGAAGGTGAGAGAAGCGACTAAGGGCCAAACTGAATAACAGGGAGAAAATCAGCAGAAACAGTTGACAGAAACTGTACAATATCAATAAGACACATAGCACATGAGCTATCCCTCTTGTCACGTAAGCAAGAAAAGCAAGATGTCACTAGCATCATGGATTCTACAGGCACGAAATCCCAGCGTCATGGTATTATTTTCATCTCACATGTCCTTCAGAGCATAGATGGATATATTCACATGATTTAGGGCAGCCGGTCTCAAACTTTAAAGGGAGGATGGCATCACTGGCTCGATGGACATGAGTTTGAGCGGCCCCGGGAGAGGGTGAAGGACAGGGAGGCACGGTGTGCTGCAGTTCCTGGGGTCACAGAGAGTGGGACACGACTGAGGGACTGAACAACAGCAGATTGCCTGGAGGGTTTGTTAAAACTGTGATTTTATGAATTGCTCCCTGAATTTCTGATTAAGGAGGGGTGGGTGGGGTCAGAATCCTAGCAAGCTCCCAGTTGCTGCCAATACTGCTGGTCTGGCCAGCACACACTGGAACCACTGGTTTAGGGACAAACAGGCATTCAATCACATGCTGTTTCCTTCATGTGACTCAAAAGAAGATCATGTTCTATCATCATGTAATAAATAGTATTATAATTCTCCCTTTAGAACTTTTCCATTAGTTTCAGGATTACTTAACAGTTTAGAGAAATCATGAAACCAGTTCTAATGAGAAGGGATCATTTTTTTGTTCACATTATTTTGTTCCTTGTTCTGAATTCCAGCTGGGAAAACAATACTGTTTAGGGATCGCCTCACTTTTCTATTAGAATCACTTAATTGTAGCTTGCCATATTACTTCTAAATCACCACTTGGAGGTTGCATTACTTATACCATACATTCCCAAAATGAGGGAAAAAAATCAATAACTTATTTTTCTTTCTTTCATTTATTTTTTTTCTGCAATCAGTTTTTTTCTTTATTGTTTTCTATTTTCCCAGAGGATAGTGGCTCATATAAAAGACATTTTCATCATTTCCATTAGGGTGACTTTCAGTTTTCTCTAAATGTGATCAACTTATTCACACATTCTATCTATTGTGTTTATTTGAGATAATAATAATAATAATAAAAATACTTACTAGTCCATTCCCTTAAAGGAGACAGAACGGTCCAGAAGAACAAGTGTGATGGGGGCACTAGAATGATTGTGGCATGGAGCTTCTTCTGCCACAGTGACAAGCCCTTTGATAATAAACACATCACCAGATCTCTCTGGACCTGAGATGTCTCCTTGAAAGTCATGGGTGTGGAGGAACGATTGGATAAGAACTCAAAATCTCTTTAGAAGTCTATTATGCAAGATTTGACTCAGTAGTAAAGAATTCACCTACCAGAGCAGGAGACACAGGAGACTCGGGTTCAATCCCTGGGTTGGGAAGATCCCCTAGAGGAGAAAATGGCAACAACACACTCCAGTATTCTTGCCTGGAGAACCAATGGACAGAGGAGCCTGGCAGGCTACAGCCCATGCGGTCACAAAGAGCTGGACACAACTGCGCAACTATTACGTGCAAGATTCAAAATGGTTACCAATAAACATAATGAATTATGTAAGTAAAGACACTGTAATTTACAATTAGCTCTAGGTTAGACAATGAAATACTATAACCTCAAGAACTATTTACACAAAATAAGTTATATAGAAGTTATCCTTATTTCCAGAATTTGTTTACTTAAGATTATTAATTTTTTTAAATATAAATTTATTTATTTTAATTGGAGGCTAATTGATGACCTAGAGGGATGGTAGGGGGGGGGAGGTGGGAGGGGGGTTCAGGATTGAGAACATATGTACACCTGTGGTGGATTCATGTTAATGTGTGGCAAAACCAACACAATATTAGAGGGATGGTAC
>SJYA01002560.1:0-67949 GCA_006410615.1 Neotragus moschatus | reverse complement strand
GAGGGATTGGGGGCAGGAGAAGAAGGGGACGACAGAGGATGAGGTGGCTGGATGGCATCACTGACTCAATAGACGTGAGTCTGAGTGAACTGTGGGAGTTGGTGATGGACAGGGAGGCCTGGTGTGCTGCTATTCATGGGGTCACAAAGAGTCAGACGTGACTGAGCGACTGAACTGAACTGAACTGAGAGCTGTGTAACAAAGAACCACAAGCAGAAAGCCTTAAACATAGAAATGTGGTGTCTCCCAGCTTTGGAGGCTGGATGTCTGAGATCAAGCTGTTGGCAGTGCTGGTTCCTTAGTTTCTGATATTTGCTGCCCATCTTTGGTGCCCATTTGCTTGTGGAACCATCACCCCATCTATGCTTCCATCTTTGTGTGTGTTTATGTGTCTGTGTCCAAATCCTTTTTAATAAGGACACCTGCTAAATTGTATTAAGGCTCATTTTAATGGTCTCATCTTGATTACTCTGCAAAGGCTCTATCTCCAAAAAATGGTTACATACTAGGGGTTAGGCCTAAACATATGAATTTGTGTGTGTGTTGGGGCGGGGGGGGGAAATTCAATGCATGACAACACTATAAGCAGATTATTTTATAGTCCTGTAATATAATTCACAGTGTAACCAAGTCTTGTGCTATGAGTAAATCTGTCCCTTCCCACCTAAAGGTAATAATTGCTTGTCTTGATTCACTTACTTAATTTCTCACTTACCTAAATGTGCAAGCCTGCTAAGTCACTTCAGTTGTGTACAACTCTTTGCAACTGTATGGACTGTAGCCTGCAGGCTCCCCTGTCCATAAGATTTTCCAGGCAAGAACACTGGAAATGGGTTGCCATGCCTTCCACAAGGGGATCTTTCTGACCCAGGGATTAAATCTACATCTCATGTCTCCTGCACTGGCAGGTGGGTTCTTTACTAGGTGATCCACATAATTAAATATGTATCCCCAAATTCTCTGACAGACTGTCTGCTTCATCAAGCCCATCAGGAAATGGTTCAGAGCCCCCCCTTTTTTTTTCTTAGTAACTCAGGAGTCTTTATTGCTCTCACTGGCATTGCTGACATCTACAATTCCTGCAGGACTTCTGCACTAGCCAGCCCTTCTCCATCCTCCAGAGAATTCTCTCTTCAACTTTCCTAACTCCAGCATCTTGCTGTTTCATTTTTGCTCTCTCTTCAGTGGAGCACATCACTCTTTAATGCACTAGGAGAATATTCAAGCATACTAAAGATTTAGAAACACAAGCATCCAAAAGNAGGACTTCTGCACTAGCCAGCCCTTCTCCATCCTCCAGAGAATTCTCTCTTCAACTTTCCTAACTCCAGCATCTTGCTGTTTCATTTTTGCTCTCTCTTCAGTGGAGCACATCACTCTTTAATGCACTAGGAGAATATTCAAGCATACTAAAGATTTAGAAACACAAGCATCCAAAAGCTACTTTTCCAGCACTATCTATTCATGCTTTTTCTCTTTAAGAATTGTGATGGAAAAAAAAAAAAAAAAAGAATTGTGATGGGCATCTAACAGGCTCAGAATAAAGACTGCTTTCCTGGTTCCACTGGCATGTTAGTAAGTCCACAAAAGCTACCTGGGGGACATGAGAAAGAGGAGGTGCCCTGCCATCTGCTGGCCCCTCCCCCTGGCTGGAGTGAAGACTTGACTGTGTGTGTTAGAGCAGTCTTCTTGGACCCTTGAGTGGCAGCCACATGCCAAGGAAGGCAGAGAGTGGAAGAAGAGGAATTTGGGGTTTCTTAAGGTTGCATTGGTATCCATGCCTGTCCAGGACTACTTACCCAGACTCTGCAGTGTGAAAAGTAAACTGTGTGTTTGGGATCTTTGGTTCAGCAGCTGAACTAACAACCTCATTAACAACCATGAAATTAACAAGGGAGCATGCCTGGAAGTTCTGAAGCCAGCTCTCCACTGAGGTTTAAGTTCCCACATTGATGTTGAAGTCTCATTCTCAATTCAGGCATCTCCTCAGTCTGAAAGCTTTTAGCATCCCCTGCTTGAGGGATGATGAAGTGTTTAAGATCAGGGTCTCTAAACTAGGAAGCAAAGATGTGAATTCCAGCCACTCACTACTCAACAATTTGAACCGTTCAAATTGTTCCATTAAAACAATTTTCTTACCACCTTCGTGCCTCACTTTCCTCCATCTGTAAAGGAAAAGTGATCATAAGCTGTTAACCTTATTATGTTCTTATTGCTGTTCAGTCTGTCAGTCGACTCTGACTCTTTGCAACCCCAGGAACTGCAATACGCCAGGCAACCCTGTCCTTCACTATCTTCCAGAGTTTGCTCATATTCAAGTCCATTGAGTCAGTGATGCTACCTGACCATCTCATCCTCTGACACCTTCTTCTCTTTTTGCCTTCAGTCTTTTCTAGCATCCCAGTACTTTCTAGTGAGTCTCGGTCACTCAGATGGTAAAAAAAAATCTGCCTGCAATGCAGGAGAACTGGGTTCAGTCCCTGGGTTGAGAAGATCCCCTGGAGAAGAGAAAGGTTACCTATGCCAATATTATTGCCTGGAGAATTCCATGGACAGAGGAGCCGAGCAGGCTACAGTCCATGGGGTTGAAAACAGTTGGACACAACTTAGTGACTAACCTCATTATACTGATTGTTGAACAGTCCTCCTCTTATATTTTTTTATCCTCCACCACTTCACACTGTGGCTCTGGTTAACTGGTGCTTGGAGTAAATGGTCCTCTATCCTCTGTTTTTGAGCCTATCTGCTCCCCTGTCTTCTTCCCCAGAAGACACTGAGGATGGCTTGCTCTGCTAAGATAAGGATTCCCACTTTTCAGCATTGGGTTGGCCACTCAGTTCAGTTCAGTTCAGTCTCTCAGTCGTGTCCCACTTTTTGTGACCCCATGGACTGCAGCATGCCAGGCCTCCCTGTCCATCACCAACTCCCGGAGTTTACTCAAACTCATGTCCATGGAGTCAGTGATGTCACCCAACCATCTCATCCTCTGTCGTCCCCTTCTCCTCCTGCCTTCAGTCTTTCCAGCATCAGGGTCTTTTCCAATGAGTCGACTATCACCATGGACATTTTAAATATTTTACAGTTTTATTTGTCAACTCTACCTCAACAAAGCTTTGGTTTTAAATTAAAATGTTCTTTAAAAGTAAGAAAATAAGAATTAAATGGCATCTAACATAGATACTACTAATGCTGAGTATAACAGAGTTATAGTGAGATGCTCACATTTTGGCAGTGGGACTTGCTCCTTAATTTTTGTAAAATTCCTGGGAAATATGTGGCAGGAGACTCTCAACTCTAAAATGACTTTTCCTTGAACCAGTAGTTATAGTTCCTGAAGATATATAAAATTACAGCTGAGAAAATGTCTCAATCTCTTAGTACAAGCAGTCTTAGTAATGTAGCATATGAAGTTCAGTATTACCAATAACCTAGTCAGGGTCCCCCTGGAGGAGTACAAAATTAAAGCGTGTGAAAACTCACATGACACTTGTAGAGACCTAGAACCTAGGCAATTGACTTGTGATAGTGTTAAAAGGTAAAAAGAAGATTCAAAGTGTGAACGGCATGACTAATGAGAACATACTCTACAGCACAAGGAGGTCTACTCAGTGATCTGTGGTGACTTAACGGGGAAGGAAATCCTAAAAAGAGGAGACACATGTACACTTCCAGCCGACTCTCTTTGCCGTACTGCAGAAACCAGCCCAGCATTGTAAAGCAGCTATACTCCGATCAGGAAGAATAGGAGATGCGTCCACTTTTTCAAAGAGTTTCCAGGACTGATTGGCTAGAAAAACATCAAAATGTTAGTAGTGATTTCTTCTGGGTAATGGGATGACATAGATTTTTAATTTAACCCTTCTATTTGCCGTATTGTTCTAAACTCTTCAGACGAAGTAGGATTGATTCACTTTTACAATCAGAAAAAAAAAAGGAACTTACAAACTAGATGTCTTGAGTGTCCCATAATATTGGCTTTTATTTCAATTAGGGTTTTACAACCCCCCTACATTCCTAAAAGTCACTGTGGCACAGGCTTTATTCACTGGCTGTCAAATGTACACAATGACGGCCACACTCTCCTTAATCACTTTTGATCGGTGTGGGACATGGAGGCCTTCGGTTGCTGCTTCCAGAGGCAGAAGGACTCTGGCAAACTGTCATCTCATCAAACTCTTAACAATCCTACATTTTCAATATCAAAATAGTTTCCCCAAAGAACAACATTAAACAAAAACGGAAATTTCCTTTAAAAACTACTTGTGAATGTGGAAATCAGACTCTAAGTGCTGCCCTGCAGGCCCAGGGTTAAAGAGGTCCTGCTGACTTGCTAGACAGCAGGAGGCTCTGCTATTTTGCTGATTAAACGGCAGCCGTGGCCCACTTCCAGCATCTTCTTTCTTACAAGACCACAGCAAGTTTTCCTGTGAGTGCTGCTGTTTGTGCTTGTTTTTAACATCACCCATGTCTTCCTGATTTCTCCGTTTTTCTCCTAACATTTTCATTCCAAAAGGAGGATTGCGCCAGGGCAAAGTCAGCCCCTGGGTACCGGTCCACCATTGCTGCTGTTCAGTTGCTCAGTCATGTCCGACTCCTTTGTGATTCCATGGACTGTAGCTCACCAAGTTCTTTCTGTCCATGGGGTTTCTCAAGCAAGAATACGGTGGTGAGTTGCCATTTCCTTCTCCAGAGGATCTTCCCGACCCAGGGATCGAAGCCTCATCTCCTGCATTGACAGATGGATTCTTTACCACTGAGCCACTTGGCAGGCCCACTCTGATTCACCATGACCTGATATTTAAGCAGAGAGGTAGACTGGATGCTCCTATTTGAAAGTGTCTGGGTGCAAATTTATAGGAAGAGACTGAAAGAGAAGCTTCCAGGGTGGACCATTCAGATTACAGCTAGGAAACCACTCTTTCAAATATGCCATAATATAGATATTTGGTTACACCAACAATGATGGAACAAGAAAGCCCCTAAACAGGACAGGGAGGAAGCAGAGAGTCGATAATGATGGGAGACAAAACAAAGAGTCGAAGAAAAGAGATATACCTTGTTGCTGCTAAGTCACTTTAGTCATGTCCAACTCTGGGCGATCCCATAGACGGCAGCCCACCAGGCTCCCTAGTCCCTGGGATTCTCCAGGCAAGAACACTGGAGTGGGTTGCCATTTCCTTCTCTAATGAATGAAAGTGAAAAGTGAAAGTGAAGTCACTCAGTCATGTCCGACCCTCAGCGACCCCATGGACTGCAGCCTTCAAGGCTTCTCCGTCCATGGGACTTTCCAGGCAAGAGTACTGGAGTGGGGTGCCATTGCCTTCTCTGTATACCTTGTTAGCGGATAAGAAAACTCAGTATGGTGAAGATGGCAACTCTTCCCAAATTAGTTACAAATTCTAGGCAATCATCATGGCAGTGGCCAGAGGATTTTCTTTGGAAAATGACAAGGTGACTCTAAAGACATGGAAGCACAACTTAGAACAGCTGAAATAACCTCGAAGAAGAAGAAAGGTGGAAGACGTATAATTGCTGACTTAAAAGTTACTAAAATGATGATATGGTTGGATGGCAGCACCGATTCAATGGACGTGAACCCGGGCAAACTCGGAGATGGTGAGGGCCAGGGAGGCCTTGCGGGCTGCAATCCACAGGGTCCTAAGGAATCCGACGCGACTTAGCAACTGAATAACAGTGACCAAATGCTGTAGTAAACCAGAGAGTGTGGATGGTGTAGGCATAAAAAAGAAGGATCAATGAAATGAATGAAAAGTCCAGGGATAGACTTTCATTTGTACGATTAATTGATTTCTCACAAACGTTTCAAAGTGAGTTAAAGAGAAAAGCAATGCCTTTTGAACAAACGATGCTAGAATAACTAGGTATTTGATGAAGAAAAGAAACAGAAGCAAGGTCCAGCGCCTGGCAGGACTCAGTATATGGGGGAAGAGATGGTAAGGAAGAGGTGGCTCTGCCGAGGCTCTCTAGGAGGGCTGTGAGTGCAGCCAGGGGCGGGACGCCGAGGGTGGAGGGGACAGTGTCAGAGACAAGATTCAGCGTCAGTATGAGACAGCAGGGCAGCGCAGCAGAGACCGGGGGAAGCACGTGGGACTGGGGCGCGGGTCTCTCCTTTCACATGAGATCTGAACCTGCGTAAGACGTAGGGGAACTTGGAGGCAGGAGGAAGAGGGATGTCAGCTGTAAGGGAGCCCAGGCGAAAGCAACACAAAGTGTCTGAAGCAAAGGCTAGAAAACTTGCTAGTGGTTAAGGCTACACCTGCCTCAGAGTCAGCCGAGTCAGCCAGAGGAGCCACCAAGGGAAGAAAATGCAGACAGGTTTCGGTGAGCAAGACGGAGCCTTTGCGGGTCAATCTTACCCTCTGTGGTGCGGGGGGTGGAGGCGCACGAGTGAAACAGGGAGACAGGAAAGTGGTCCAGACTGTGGGTGGAGCCCTGCTGTGATTGGCAACTGGGTTTGTCCTGGCACCTAGGAATGGCCCCTCCTCCAGAACCTTCTACCGAAAAGACTATCCTTGCATGCTTGTTAGAAGTCAGGTGGGGATATTTGGGCAAGTCTATTTCTTGGTTCTGCGCAGTGGGCTGGGGGAGGGCGGGAATGGAGGGGGCACCTGGGACGCTGGAGCAATCCAGACAAGATGGAGCAAAGCGGTCGGGAGAGGCATCAAAGTGTGGGAGGCAATCGGCAGATCTCAGTAGTGTACCTGAGATGCTCGGGGTGGTTTTGGGGTGTGCGTCTGAGTCGAAGGGGGCGCCATTCATTTGCTGAGATGGAAAAGGCGTGGTTTGGGGCAGGACAACACAAGAAATGGCCTGCATCAGTTAGATATGCGAGAATCCCATGGACAGAGGAGCCTGGAGGGCTATAGCCCATAGGTCACAAACAATCTGCCATGTCGGAGTGACTTAGCAATGCATACGTGTCAGGGCTGCTCTGATTACTGGACCCATGCCCTCTTCCTACAACCTCACAGCACCTCCATTTGACAAAATGCACTTAGAAATATAATCAAGAGGAATCTATTTTATAGAGGCTCAATTTTAAAAGAGCAGAGTTATTCACCTCCCAAATTACTGAAGAAACATGAGAACTTGACCAATGTTGGACTTCAGTATATTTTAATGAAACTAGATTTCGGCAATCCATTTAAATACAACAGTTGATAAGATAATAAAGTATCTCAAATGTCATGACATCTGATATATACTGCATTAGTTTCTGCTGTACCACGAAGTGAGTCAGCTATCTGCATACATACATGCATCATCTGTTATTTTATACAAAACAAAGTCTTCCTCCAGGGGATCTTTCCGACCCAGGGATTGAACCTTTGTCTCCTGTGTCTTCTGCATTGGCAGAAGGGTTCTTTCTCACTAGTGCCATCTGGGAAGTCCTTTCTGGATCTAGGAGGAAGCTTGGCTTCACCCTGGCCTTATGGAATGAGCTCGAACCTGCATCCCTGGCAGGAATAAACCACAGCAGCTGCCAGCTGAGCAAGCCCTGGAGTCCAGGCTTGCTGTGGCCAGTACTCTCTGTCAACAAGCGTCTCTTGATCACCTACCAGCCCCTTGGTGAGGAATTTGCCTGCAAGGCAGGAGACCAGGGTTCCATCCCTGGGTCAGGAAGATCCCCTGGAGGAGCGCATGGCAACCCACTCCAGTATTCTTGCCTAGAGAATCCAATGGGCAGAGGAGCCTGATGGGCTGCAGTCCGTGGGGTCGCAGAGACAGACACTACTGAGTGACTCACACACACCAGCCCCTCGAGTGCTCTCTGCCCTACACAGGTGTCTAGTCTGCCACAGGCAGCAGATGTGGGCAGCCATCCAATGAGTGGCAAGTGCCGTGGGGGAGGGACACACCCTCTTGGAGATGTGCCCCAGCGAACCTTACAAACCGCTGTCTGAGCCAGAATCAGGCTGGCAGGATCTCTGCTCTCCACGTGGTCCTCTCTCAGCTGCTTCTCTCTCAGCAGTCCCGGGTGCTGTGCTGTGTCTGCCACTTGTCACCTCACCTTGCAGACTAGTCAAGTTTGTAATGCATCGTGAACCTATGCATCTGAAATAGTTACACCAACATTTAATGTTTTATGCCATCAGACTTGGGGCTTCCCAGGTGGCACCAGTAGTGAAGAACCCACCTGCCAATGGCAGCGACATAAGAGGTGCAGGTTCCAGCCCTGGGCCGGGAAGATCCCCTGGAGAAGGGAGTGGCAGCCCATTCCAGGAGAATACCATGGAGAGAGGAGCCTGGTGGGCTCCATCCAGTCCATGGGCTTGCAAAGAGTCAGGTGCGACTGAGTGACTAACACACAAACACACACACACAGAGACTTAATAGCATTCAAATTCGATTTAAGGTTCCATTTCAAGTTGATTCTCTGACAATTGTTTTTAAAAGCTAAAATTATTCATGACAAATATTTCTACTGGGTCGAGACACAAATACTTACTTGTTGTCATATCTTTACTCCACAGAAGAAGAAAAAAGAATGAATTCCTGATAAACTGAGTTACTACCGAGTGGAAGAGAAGGGATGTTATTTGAAATAAGGGGAATAAAAAATATCTAATGCAACTTACAGTTGTTACCTTGTCGAATTGCTTCCAGGACTCTGCATAGATGCCCTTGTGTCCTGAAGTAAGAGTGAAGTTGGGCTGCTTATTCGTACTCTTGGTATTGAGTTTCCAGGAGGAACAGTGGCCTCCCAGGGTAGTCTGCTGCGAATGCATCAGCTCGGGCCCTGGGGCGTGCCTTGTGCAATTCCACTAGGGTCTTGCTCTGTAGCACCCACCCACACTCATGGGTGCTCTGGTCCAGCAGACCAAAGTCTGGTGCGATCCCATTTCCACTCCTGTTCCCTCGCCAGCTGACACATTGAGCCCCAGCTTCCTTGGCTGCTCTGTTGGAGTGGCACGTGATTATCTTCAGGACAACAGAATCTGGGTGGGACCAATTAGAAGCCAGTTTTAGGTGTGACCATAGATCCACGCCTCAGGAATCCTCTTTCTCATCCACTATTTGCACGGCTGGAAGTCAAGAAATCTGCAGTGTCAAAGCTGGATGTAGAACAATCTGGATGGCTGAGTTACTGTTAGATGAGGCTGCCTGACCTGCGCCAGACCACAGCAGAAGCAACAAAGTGCTCAGGGAGAGCTCTGATTTCGTTACTGCAGCATTGCGTGTCTTATCATAAATAACAGTTGTTGTTCAGTTGCTCTGTTGTGTCTGACTCTTTTCAATCTCTTGGACAGCAGCACACCAGGCTCCTCTGTCCTCCACTATCTTCCGGAGTTTGCACAAACTCATGTCCCTTAAGTCAGTGATGCCATCCAACCATCTCATCCTCTGTCGTCCCCTTCTCCTCTTGCCCTCAATTCTTTCCCAGCATCAGAGTCTTTTCCAATGAGTCAGCTCTTTGCATCAGATGGCCAAAGTATTGGAGCTTTAGCATCAGCCCTTCCAGTGAATATTCAGGGTTGATTTCCTTTGGAATTGACTGGTTTGATCTCCTTGCAGTCTAAGGGACTCTCAAGCGTCTTCTCCAGCACCGTAGTTTGAGAGCATCAATTCTTTGCTGCTCAGCCTTCTTTATACTGTACCTTGACCCTGCAGATTTTACCCTCTGCTCTTACACTGCAGTATTGAAGGTATTGCTATATTTCAATGTGGTTTTAGTTCTTAGTCTCACACTGAGTTATCATATGACAATGTTATTTTATTGGATGCACCACACCCAACTATTTGTCATCTTGTGAAGAAAGCTGAGCACCAAAGAATTGATGCTTTTGAACTGTGCTGTTGAAGAAGACTCTTGAGAGTCCCTTGGACTGTAAGGAGATCCAACCAGTCCATTCTGAAGGAGATCAGCCCTGGGATTTCTTTGGAAGGAATGATGCTAAAGCTGAAACTCCAGTACTTTGGCCACCTCATGTGAAGAGTTGACTCACTGGAAAAGACTCTGATGCTGGGAGGGATTGGGGGCAGGAGGAGAAGGGGACAACAGAGGATGAGATGGCTGGATGGCATCACCGACTCAATAGACGTGAGTCTGAGTGAACTTCGGGAGTTGGTGATGGACAGGGAGGCCTGGCGTGCTGCAATTCATGGGGGTTGCAAAGAGTCGGACACGACTGTGCGACTGAACTGAACTGAACTGAAGATTTCACAGCAATCTTCAGTAGCTTTGCTTTGCTTCTTTATATACGATTGAAAAAAAGAAACTTGAAGTTCTTTTGACTAACTTTTACCACCAAACACTGTTGCAAGGGAGAAATCTGTAGTACCACTTGCAGGCTCATCAACAATCTGATTTCACCCATTAAACAAACACTTACTGACGTTTAATCGTACATGTACCAGACTCCTGGTGAAAGTAAGCAAACGACAGGCACACTTCCTGCCCTAGAGGAGCCTGTGTATCTGGTCAGGTGACAGCACACCATTATCAATACAGTGAAATGACGTGGCAGTGACAGGTATAAATAATTCAGAGGAATGCTGACGCGTGGCCGCAGGGCTAGAAGCTGAGAGGAAGAAAGGTTTCCTGGAGGCTGTCTTCTGAGCTGAGAGTCTTAAAGCATGAGTAAGTTAACCAGGTGAACGAGGGGCTCAGGAAAAGGGGATATAGGTAGACATGCTCAGCTGACACAACCCTGGGATGTGTGAGGAACCGTCTGCCGTCTGATGCTACTGGGAGGTGCAGCTGCAAAGTAAGCTGATGGGTTGGAAGCTCGGTTATTTTTATTTTGGAAACAAAATGAAGTCACTGGAGGTTCTAGACAATGGTAAAATACTGCATTTTTAGTAGACTTTTCTGCCAGTGTTGAAGGCAGGAGTGAAAGAGGTCAAGTCAAGACATAGGGAGACAGGCATAAGACTGATCCCAAGAGCCTGGGGACTGGAGGACAGGCAGGTCCCCAAATCCCAGAGGACAGGAAATTGGCAGGAATTGCAGCTTGAAGGCTATGGGAGAGGGGGAGGGCCTTGCAGGATTCTTCAGAGGCGACACCGTTTTCTGATTATAAAAGGAATACGAACCCATTGTACAGAATCTGGAAAATAATAAAAGAAAGAAGAATAAAATTAAGGTCGTTGATAGGAGTGCAGCCACTACAGGTATTTTGGTGGTTTTTGCTTCAAACATACATAAGCATGGAGGGTGGGGTTGGGGGTCCCCAAGGTGGTTTGCAGTAACTCGGGTTGCAATCCTACACCAACAGTTCCTGTTTCTAAGAGTGTATTTTCTTAGCACATGGTCCATGCATCTTAATAACCTTCCAGCAGTCCCTGTGGTCACCATCTGAGTGCTTCTAGAAGGACATGCTCTTTGGTCAATGACCTTTAATAATAAGCCAGGTAGAGGGACAGTCCATAAACTATTTTACTTTATTGAGGTTCACAATTCAGACTTCTTGGCCATGTAACTTTACCAGCTTGAAGATCATTGTTGACTATTACCCATTCCTTTTATTAAATCTAAGACACAGAAATTGTTGAAGTGACTTATTGTTCGTAATTAGAAGTTATGATTAAAACTGCACTAACATTACCCTGGGGCTCTGTCTTCAACACGGCATTATTTCCATGAATGTGTCAGTGGGTGGTTGTTCTGGCCTCATCTCCATTTACAGAACTGCTCAGACTTAATGGGAAGATTCCCTGAAGACCCAGCTCTGTTAATTAAATGAAATGAAACCATCTTACACCACAACTGTTGGGGATTCACTCACAGAAGAGTATAAGGAGACAAGAAGGAGGAACATCAGCAGCTAATTTCATTTTTAAGATCCAAAATTTAAAGTTTTTTTTTTTTAATATCCTGTGATATTTCTTTGGAGAAGGGAATGGCATCCCACTCCAGTACTCTTGCCTGGAGAATCCCCTGGATGGAAGAGCTTGGTGGGCTGCAGTCTATGGGGTCACGAAGAATTGGACATGACTGAGCAACTTCCTTTTCACTTTTCACTTTCATGCATTGGAGAAGGAAATGGCAACCCACTCCAGAGTTCTTGCCTGGAGAATCCCAGGGACAGGGGAGCTTGGTGGGCTGCCGTCTATGGGGTCACACAGAGTCAGACATGACTGAAATGACTTAGCAGTAGCATCAGTAGCAGCAGTGGTATTTCTTAATAAACATCTTGGGAATTTTTCTAAATTTGTATTTATCAAATATAAAAATTAGTGTATGGCATTATTAACGATAGCTCCCTATAGGTTGCAATACAGGTTACAAGATTTTGTATTTTTAATTAAAAAAAGTGAGCAGAGCCCAATGCTCTCACTTCTTCAGTGCTCCAGGGGTTTCCACAGTTTTGTCAGTTACAATAACCTGGAAGGTGTGATGCTTACTGAAGTAAGTCAGACAGAGGCAGACAAACACTGCACATTATCGCTTATATGTGGGATCTAAAAAGGAATACAAATGAATGAACATAACAAAACAGAAACAAGCTCATAGATGCAGAAAAGTTCAGTTGCTCAGTCATGTCCAACTCTTTGTGACCCCATGGACTGCAGCATGCCAGGCTTCCCTGTCCATCACCAACACCTGAAGCTTACTCAAACTCATATCCATTGAGTCAGTGATGCCATCCAACCATCTCATCCTCTGTTGTCCCCTTCTCCCCCTGCCCCCAATCCCTCCTAGCATCAGAGTCTTTTCCAGTGAGTCAGTTCTTTGCATCAAGTGGCCAAAGTATTGGAGCTTCAACTTCAGCATCAGGCCTTCCAATGAATATTCAGGACTGATCTCCTTTAGGATGGACTTTGGATCTCCTTGCAGTCTACAGACTCTCAAGAGTCTTCTTCAACACCACAGTTCAAAAGCATCAATTCTCTGGTGCTCAGCCTTCTTTATAGTCCAACTCTCTCATCCATACATGACTATCGGAAAAACCATAGCCTTATCAGAAGGGAAAAGGAAGACAGGAGGATCAAGATAGGGACAGGGTATTAAGAGGTACAAACTACTAGATATGATATAAATGAGACACAGGATAAATTGTACAGCCCAGGGATTATAGTTAATAATTTATAATAAATTTAAGTGGATATAAGCTATAAAAATATTGAATATTATATATTTGATAATATTGTAAATCAACTATACTTCCAAGAAAAGACACATGAATTTTTGGGCTATTAAAGGAATGATATTATTTGAAAATGAATGTGAGCACGCCATGTTAAAGAAAAATGGCATCTTCCAAAATGATGTTGTCTTGTGAAATCTCTTAAATGGGAAAGAAAGAACAGTTCATGTGAAGGAATCAAAAGAAATGACAAGACTCCACATGCTAAGAGGAAACCCTGCTGGTTAAATTGGTGTTTTGTTTGATATGGTTCTTTAGTCCTATGCTATTTGTTATCTTTGGAAGGACTGATGCTAAAGCTGAAGCTCCAGTACTTTGGCCACCTCATGCGAGAGTTGACTCATTGGAAAAGACTTTGATGCTGGGAGGGATTAGGGGCAGGAGGAGAAGGAGACGACAGAGGATGGGACGGCTGGATGGCATCACTGACTCGATGGACGTGAGTCTGAGTGAACTCTGGTAGTTGGTGATGGACAGGGAGGCCTGGCATGCTGCTATTCATGGGGTCGCAAAGAGTCAGACATGACTGAGTGACTGAACTGAACTGAAGAAAATGGAAAATAAATCAAAAGAGGGGAATTGTGGGATTCTTACCTTCTGCACACATCTAGGTCATTTTTTTTCTTTGTAGCACTTATGAGTCAGGGGTGAAAGACGACCAGTCTGGGAGTAGAATCAATGGATTGAATTTCCCAGTGAGCCAAAGTGCTCCTATCAGCAGGACCTTGGAGATGGAAAGAGAGGAAACTGTTGTCAGAAGAAGGACAGAAATTGAGATTGTGATGGCTTTTCTCCTAAAAACCTTAGTCTCCCCCTAGGCTTCTCAGTGACCCAGAAACCATCCCCCCACCAAAGCTGGGCAGATTATTCTGCAGGTTGCACAAGAAAAGATGGATTTATGTCTCTTTGATTTTCAAATCCAAGAGAAATTATTTGCACCAGAAAGAACAGGGGAAAAAAAATCTACTGAGATTGCTTTTAATCTGATGAATCCCACACCTAGAGAAAATATTAATGTGGATACTTACATTTTTCTTAACTCCCTTACTCCAGCTCCACAGATCCCCATATTATTTCTGCACCTGGCCAGTTTTGTCCCTGGCTAGAGACTTTCCAGAGACAGGCTCCTGGTGGAGCCTCTGGCTGTATGAGCAAGACCTGTGAGCAGACCTGGGGGTGACAGTATCAGCCCTCTAAGGGAAGCCTGAAATGGACAGAATGAACTCTTCATGCATAATGTTTTAAAGGATGGAATCTACCAGAGACATTGGATTCGCTACTTTAAAGCATAAGAGAGAACAAACATGATTGTCTAATATCCTTCGGTCTAACAACAACAACAAAAAGTAGATTCTTGATCCACTTTCAAAATTAAAGATATCCATTTGAATATTGTTATCCATGGTACAGAATCCACCTGCCATGTAGGAGATACAGGTTGGATCCCTGCTTGGGAAGATCCCCTGGAGAAAGAAATGGCAACCCACTCCTGTATTCTTACCTGGGAAATCCCATGGACTGGAGCCTTGCAGACTACAGTCCAAAGGGGCGCAAAAGCATCAGACACAACTTAGCGATTAAATAATAACAGCAAATCCATGGTGACCAATTCCAACAAAAAGCTTTAAGAGATTAAATACTCTAATTCTGTGAGAGCTACATTGAAACTTTCTCAAATCCGGATATCCAAAATGGACTTTGACAAGGAACCCCATGAAGTAATTATATGCAGAACAGGATTTCTGTGGTTATTAAACATAGAAAAGCATTGTGCTCTTGCAAGTTTTTTTCCGACATCACTTTTTAAAATAAAGTCTCCTGAAGTGACTTTGCTGCTTAGCATTTGATCTCTTTCTGCAGCTGCAGCAACAGACCTGCCCTTGCCTGTCCAAGATTCCTCTTACCAAACAGACATGATTCATTTTTTTTTAAGACTGAGGACAGACTCAAGCATAGGTTGGAACTATGTCGCAGTGCATGACCTGGTGAGCATAGAACTTAAACAGTAATAATAAAGTTAAAGGCAGGGCTATGAAGCCAGTGATATTCTGCCTCTAAAAATGTTAGCTGTTTGATGAAAAAAAAAGAAAAAAGATTCTTTGGAATCTGACATGTTATTGAGCATAGACTTGTCAGTACTTAATTTTTGTGTCACTACCTCTGAGAAGCACACATTATTTCACTCAGCTCCAATTTTCGTAGACTAAATGACAAAGATTAAAGAAGCTGTGTAGATCCAAGAACATGGGTAAATGATCATAACCCATGCACAAGAGACTTAATTCTCAACATGATAAAAGGCTTTAGGAAGCATATTAAAGTAATAAGCCTCATTTCTCTCTGTATTTGGGGTAAAATCAGAGGAAAATGGAGATGAAGGCATAGTTTGCCGTAGATGATTTAATTTGAACAGATGACAGGAAAGGAAATATAACTACTTGGCAACTGATTCTACTGTTCCATCTTCTCCATCAAGGAGAAGGACAGAACAGAGAAAATACAAGTAAGAGGTAAGACATCCTGATGAGGGTGGACATGGAGTGAAGCTGTTTGTGTAAATATTGAGGAACAGGTCAATGAAACAGAGAAAAGTATAGAAAAAGATCCACAGCTATGCCTGGTAAATACATTTTGTTCTTGTTCAGTTGCTAAGTCATGTCCGACCCTTTGTGACCCCATGAACTGCAGCAAGCTAGGCTCCTCTATCTTCCACTGTCTCCCGGGGTTTGCTCAAATTCATGTCCATTGAGTTGGTAATGCTATCTAACCATCTCATCCTCTGTCGCCCCCTTCTCCTCTTGCCCTCAGTCTTCCCTAATCCGCCTGCAATGCAGGAATCCCAGGTTCAATCCCTGGATGGGGAAGATCCTTGGAGAAAGGAAAGGCTATCCACTCCAGTATTCTTGTCTGGGAAAATCCCATGGACAGAAGAGCCTGGTGGGCTATAGTCCATGGGGTCACAAAGAGTTGGACTCGACTGGAGCAGCTTAGCGTGCATGCACACCCACGTGTAAAAATATACAAAAGGATTAGCATGTTAAACTCTCCACCTTTGACCGCTTCCTTTCCTGTCCCTCCTCTTCTCCCATTGACTCATATGCTTGACGCTATGCACTGGGTACATGCGCAGCTTGTATTATTATGCCTTCCAGTTGAATTGACTATTTTCTCACTATGGAATGGTGTTTTATACTCCTTGTCCTAAAGTCTGCCTGATATTAATATAGACTCAGCTATCTAATGCTACTAATATGTACTTTTCATTTCTGTGACTTTCAGCCTATGTTCTTACATATAAAGTGTATCTCCCGTGAAGACCACATAGTTTGAACTACATTTTTTTAAATTCAGCCTAAGAAGTGTCTTGTAAATAGACTGCTGACTCCACTTATACTAAACTTGATTCCTCATATGGTTAAGTTTCAGTCCTGTATCTGGCTATTGGTTTTCTAATTGTCTCATCTCTTCTTTGTTCTAATCTTCTCTTTCCAATTTTAAAGTACCTGCCCTATTCCTTGTGCCTTTTGTATTGTTATTTTAGTGAATAATTTATTGTGGTAATAGTCACTCTTGACTTGTCCTTTCTTTCTTGAGTCAGTGCTTTAGCTCTTGATGAGGATGTAAAAGCCTTAGAGTGGTGTAAGTCAATTCACCTCTTCTGCCCCTATTTGCAAACGCTGTCTTGTGCTTTACTTTGTGTTTTAAATCTCAAATATATACTGTTATTGGTGTCCCAGTAATAACTCTCTTTTTCTTTTGTGCGGACACATCTGTGCATTTCCCAGGGCTCTTCGCTCTGTCCTGAGCCTGAGCTTCTGCAGCAGCTGCCCCTTTCGACTGATGGGTAAGAGCTCCTTCCTTATTTCTTAGAGTGTCAGCCTGCTGGTGATGATGACTCTCAGCTTTGATTTATCCGATAATGTCTTTCTTTTGCCCTCTAGTCTAAGGATGTTTGATCAAGGCACAGGAGTGTAGACGCCTTTTCTTAAACTGCAAGGATGTTTTCTCCTGGAATACGTCTACCATTCTGATTCTTGCTTCTCTGAGAATGACAGGGCTTTTTCTTTGGCTCCTTTAAGGTTTTCCTCCATGGTGGGCAAGATGGAAGGCCCAGGGAGAAGGGGATGACACAGGATGACATGGTTGGAGAGTATCACCGACTCAATAGACATGAGTTTGAGCAAGCTCTGGGAGATAGAAAAGGACAGGGAAGTCTGGTGACTGCAGTCCACGGGGTCACAAAGAGTCGGACACAACTGAGCGGCTGGACAGAAGCAGAAAGGTTTTCCTTTTGTTTTTTTCTTTCTTTTTTTTTTTTTTTTTGTATCTATGTGTCTCTGATGTGCCTCGGGGAGGTTTTCCTTGTATTCAACTTTCCTGGCTTTTTTCTGTGGTCTCTGAACACATGGATGAATGTCTTTAATAGTTTTGCATAACCCCCATCTTTTTCTCTTTAAATATTGCCTCTGCTCAACTCTCCCTGTTCTCTTTTTCTGAGATTCCAGTTATATTAATGTCGTTAAGACATATCTATATGATATTTTCAATATTTATGTTTTCACTTAATCATAGTGGGAGAAGTGGTCAGCCACAAGGTTCTACTTCCTAATCTTCTCCTACAAAACTTAAGTAGGCTCTTATCTTATTTACTTCCCTAATACCCCAATACCAGATTGGATAATCCCTCTCAAATGCCAGTCTTTAGGGATCTTTACTGATACTTTAAGAAACTTTCTAAGGTCAGCAGAATGATACCAAGTGCCTCTCTATCTATTCCAGAATGTGCTGAATGAAACAAAAAATGAACTTCTTTGAACATATTTATTAAGTTTAGCACTGTTCACATCATTCTAAAATATACTTCAAAATCCTGAGAGGTTATCAAAACACTGTTCATTATTAATTTCATGGTCACTCAGGTTGGCATGTTAGTACAGTGTTATAATAGCATAGAGTCATTAAAAGTCGTACATCTTTTTGATGCAACTCGGATGCTATAAAATGAGAACTGCCTGAAAATATTCCAAATAAGCTCATAGTATATTGTTCTTGGAGATATTACTGCATCTGTATTTTCCATTACTAAGCAAACAGTCCATTATGTCATTGTTATTGAACTTCCTTAGGCAAACCTCTTTTGTAAACAGAACATTTAAGCAGCACTATCAAAGCAGAAAAATAACATACATTGTAAAAATCTCATCTTCGGGAAATAGTACTGCTAAAACCTGGCCAATTCTCTTCATATTTTAATGTGTCTTTCCTTGTAATTATCTGTTGCTTTTACAGACAGAGAGCAATAGCAGGGTTTTCTCCTACTTAATTTAGTAACTGTGCTTTCCCCCCCAATCACATACAAAAAAGATAGTCCCGTGATATGAACGCTAAGAGTTCAAAAGTTCTCTTTACTTTGAATTATTATTTTTGAATTATTGGTGTGATTAGGTTGATGCATGTCTTTAGATGGTGATTTCTGAAGTAACCAGCTATGGAATACATGATATAAGAAGTTCTGTAAATGTAACAATTGTCAAGAACAACATTTGTGGTTTGTTTTCTCTCTTTGCCAATGCAATGCATTGCTAATGACTGCTTTGAAACTCATCAGGTTTGCATAGCATGTTTGTTTCACCAGTTTCTTATTTTGGAACATGACATGTTGACTGTGATGGAATCAAACATTTCTCTGTTTAAGTACCCAAACTGATTGTTGATCAGAGAAAATTACTAGTATATTTTTAAATAATGAAACATAGAACTAACAGTCTCCTTTGTCAAAATGATCAACAAGAACCATAACAAAGGCTAAGAAAAAACAATTTAAAAAATTAACTAAAACATTTCAACCAGGGGACTTCCCTGGTGGTCCAGTGATTAAGACTCCATACTTCCAATGCAGAGGTGTAGATTTGATCCCTGGCCAGGGAACTAAGATTTCACATACCACTCAATATGGCCAAAAATAAACAACTAAATAAAATTGGATTGTTTGCCTTAAAAATAAATAACCTTAGTGAACAAAAAACAAAAACTCTAAACCAGTGGATCATCACCAGAGTCAGTTCTGATTTCCAGAGGACATTTGGCAGTGACTGGAGACATTTTTGATGGTCATAATGGGAGGGAAGTTGCTAGATTTAAGGAGCAGGGAACAGGGAAGCTGCTAAACATCAACCATACACAGGACAGGCTGTCTAACAAGGAAGGATGGTTTTCTGCAGAATGTCAACAGGCTGTGAAATTAAACCTTGTTTGCATCTAGAGAGAGTCATTCACACCCTTGTCCATATCTAGAGAGAGCTGTTCATCTCCTTGCAGTGGCATGGAACAGGGCACATGCTGCCCTTAGGCAGTTACAGTGACCAGAAATCCCCCTCCAGTTTAATCAAGCTTGATCCATACCAGTGGGAGTGGGGGTAGTTAACAGGGGTGGAGCAAAGGGGTGGATTTCTACAAAGAAAGGTAAGCCCATAGAATCTGTTTTTCAAATTGGAGCTGATAGAGAATCACTTCCTTTGTTTAATGTTGAGTTTTATTGGAGGGTGGCGTGTGCGTGTGTCTCTGTGTGTTACATTGTTTTAGTGGTATCCGACTCTTTGAGACCCTCTGGACTGTAGCCCACCAGGCTTCTGTGTACATGGTATTCTCCAGGCAAGAATACTGAAGTAGACTGCCATTCCCTTCTCCAGGGGAGTCTTCCCCACCCAGAGATGAAACCCACGTCTCTTACGTCTCTTGCATTGGCAGGCAAGTTCTTTACCACTGGTGACACATGAGTATAGTTGCTTTAAAATGTGTGTGAAGTTTCTATTGTGCAGCAAAATGAGTGAGCTATATGTTTACAGATAGCCCATCTTCTCTGGATTTCCTTCCCATTTAGGTCACCTCAGAGCACTGAGCTCCCTGAGTTATGCAGTAGGTTCTCTACTTATCTATTTTACGCACAGTTTGAATAGTGTATATTGCAGCACTATTTACAATAGCCAGGACACGGAAGCAACACAAATGTCCATTGACAGAAGAATGGATAAAGAAAATATTCTATAAGCAATGGAATGTGACTTAGCCATAAACCGGAACAAAATCGGGCCATTTATAGAGACATGAATGGACCTAGACATTGTCATACAAAATGAAGTAAGTCAGAAAGAGAAAAACAAATATCATATATTAACCCATGTATGCAGAATCTAGAGAAATGGTACAGAGAATCACTTCTTCAAGAACTCTCCCATGAGTATGCTTGACAGTCTTTTGCCCCACTCAGCTCAACACTGGAAGGGGAAATGAGGTAGAAAACCAAAGTTAAAAGTCTTTCAATGTAACATTGATTTAAATTCAACACGATTTTATTTCTGTGGCTTTGAATTTGATGTTTAAGTATTTATAGTCTCCATCAGTTATCACTATCACAGGATTTTCTTAAAGTAGTCTGGCTCCCAGAAGTGGGGCTATTCTAATCAAGACCTCTAAAGATCTAAATTTTACTTTAGGTTACTGCTTGTTTTTCTGGTTTTTTATGTGTGCCACATTTCTCCTTTCATTCTCAGCATCCAAAACATTTTCTCCATCTGCATGGCTTTTGTATCCTATAATCACACAAACCCAGTTTAAACTATTCTTTCCTTGTCTTTTAGAGCAGTTAATAACTTACTATTATTGCTTCCCTTCCAATTTAATTCTCCACACAAAAACCAGAATAACCATTTTCAAATGCAAATAAGAAGATGCTATCTCTCTGTTTGAATCAGACAGATATTTTATCCACTGTTCCCATCAGATAACCAAAAATCTCAGTGTGTGTCATATTTTAAATGGCACATATAAATGATATCATATGGTATGTGTCTTTCTGACTTAAATTCACTTAGTAAGGTCATCTCGAGTTCCATCCATGTTGCTGCAAATGACATTATTTCAAACAAACTCACAGACATAGATAATAGACTTCTTGTGGATGCTAAGGGGGAAGGGGTGGGGAGGGAAGGATTGGGAGTTGGGGATTAGCACAAGCAAGCTATTATATATAGGATGGATAAACAACAAGGGCCTACCATGTAGCACAGGGAGCTGTATTCAGTATCCAGTGGTAAACCATAGTGGAAAAGAATATTTAAAAGAATGCATATACATATATATGCACTGAACCAGTCACAGCAGAAATTAATGCAACATTGTAAACCAACTAGGCTTCAATAACACAAATAAATCCCAGTGTGACCTACAAGTCCCTGGTGGTCTGCTGTCTGCATGAGTCTACAGTGTCACAGTATTGGATTCTATTTCTTTCCCTCTGGGTTTCTGCCACCTAGGTCCTTGTTCAGTTCAGGCACTCAGTCGGGTCTCTTTGCGATCCCATAGCCTGCAGCACGCCAGGCCTCCCTGTCCATCACCAACTCCCGGAGTCCACCAAACCCATGTCCACTGAGTCGGTGATGCCATCCAACCATCACATCCTCTGTTGTCCCCTTCTCCTCCTGTCCTCAATCTTTCCAAGCATCAGGGTCTTTTCCAATGAGTCAACTCTTCACATGAGGTGGCCAAAGTATTGGAGTTTCAGCTTCAGCATCAGTCCTTCCAATGAACACCCAGGACTGATCTCCTTTAGGATGGACTATTTAGATCTCCTTGCAGCCCAAGATTCTTGTTCAGCTCCTAACAGAAAATGTCACTTGTTTCTGCCACCAGATGGTCAGGCACATTTTAGGTCCCCAAGTGCTTGGTCTGGTGCTCACTTAACTCCTATATTTCACTCTTCAGACAAATTATGCCTGACATGCTGTTCCACAGGGTTGTGATTCTCTGTTATGTGCAGAGAATCTTATATGACAGACTTCACTTCTGCACATCCGGTAGCTGATTTTCACTTACTGGAATGATGAGAAGCACATCCATAATTTATGAAGCTAATGACTGTGACTGGTAACAGTTGACCACGAAGTTTCCAGAAAAAATTATCTCTCCATGCTGCAAAATCCTGGAGTGTCCACCAAGAATTTATCTGCATTCTTGGTATGCTAAAATGTTTAGTTTTGAATGGGCATTTTGTAGCTTTTTAAAAAAAATACTTCTCAGAAAAGTATAACTAAGCAGTTAGGGCATATCTAGGAGAATTCTGAAATATCCGTACCCTTTGAGTGTTAGTCTTTATTCTATATTGGTTTAGAGAATCAGAAAGTAATATACCTGAAATTCATCGAAATATCATCTTAGCACTAATGTTTTTTGGCTGTACCCCACAGTATGTGGGACCTTAGTTCTCCAACCCAGGATCGAATGCATGGCCCCTGCATTGGAAGGTAGAGTCTTAACCATTGTGCCACCAGGGACATCCCAGTAACAATATTTAATGAGTAATACTTTACTACTTCCCCTGTGACACTTTGAGTTTAGTATCAAAGGGTTCTTGGGCTAACTGTCCAGTCTGCCATGAAGACCTAAACCACTTAAGGCCAAAATATAGAGGCTTCTTTAGTTCGTTTATTTAAAAGCAAGCTCCATAGATACGTCATTTCTCTTTTTTACCTATACTTCTTTCAAAGACAGAAAATTATATATTAGTAATCATAGAAATGTATTGTCAAGTTTATAATACCTGTAGAAGTAATATGAAAGTAAAAGTTGCTCAGTCAGGTCTGACTCTTTACGACCCCATGTACTATATGGTCCATGGAATTCTCCATGCCAGAATACTGGAGTGTGTAGCCTTTCTCGTCTCCAGGGGATTTTCCCAACCAAGGGATCGAACTCAGGTCTCCCCCTTTGCAGGTGGATTCTTTACCAGCTGAGCCACAAGGGAAACCCGAGAATACTGGAATGGGTAGCCTATCCAGTGGATCTTCCTGACCCAGGAATCTTCCCGACCCAGGAATCAAACCGGGATATCCTGCATTGCAGGCACATTCTTTACCAACTGAGCTCTCAGAGAAGCCCATACAGAATAGTAATAGTCCATATTACAAAGCAGATACATTACTTTGTCAACAAGGTTCCGTCTAGTCAAAGCTATGGTTTTTTCAGTAGTCATATATGGATGTGAGAGTTGGACCATAAGGAAAGCTGAGCACCGAAGAATTTATGCTTTTGAACTGTGGTGTTGGAGAAGACTCTTGAGAGTTCCTTGGACTGCAAGTAGATCCAACCAGTCCATCCTAAAGGAAATCAGTCTTGAATATTCATTGGAAGGCCTGATGCTGAAGCTGAAGCTCCAATACTTTGGCCACCTGATGCAAAGAACTGACTCATTGGAAAAGACCCTGATTCTGGGAAAGATTGAAAGCAGGAGGAGAAGGGGACAACAGAGGATGAGATAGTTGGATGACATCATTGACTCGATGGATATGAGTTTGAGCAAGCTCTGGGAGTTGGTGATGGACAGAGAAGCCTGACATGTGGAAGTCCCTGGGGTCACAAAGAGTCAGACATGACTGAGGAACTGAACAGAACTGAATAGCCCATTAAATGAGAAAAGAACATTTATGTGTATAAATGTATATTTAATTTTTAATGCCTTTTTACTATATTCTTTGAGTTATTTTAGTGATGGCTCAAGGGTTTACTTATCAGAATGTACTTCAGATTTTCCCAAACTTAATTCCAGAAATATCTGTATGCAATTAAGTTTGTATAAATCTGAAGTATATTCTGATAAGTAAACCCTTGAGCAATTAATAAGATAACTCAAAGAATATAATTTTAAAAATCACTAAAGGAATTAAATTATTGCCTTAAAAATATTCACTTAATTCAAAAGAAAGCAGTGAGGGACAGAAGAAAAAATAAAGCACTTGACACATAGGAAACAGAAAGTGAATTGCAAGCATAACTTGGCCACTATCAATAGTAACATTAAGTGTGGGTGAATGGAACAATAAAATAAAAAGAGATCTTAATATAATACTTAGTTAAAAAGTAATATCCAACTATATGCCATCTGCAGGAGACACACTTTAATTCAAAGATATAAGTAGGTTGGAAGCAAAATGATAGAAAAGAGAAATAACCATGCAAACAACCACCATAAGAGGGCTAACGTATCAGAGAAAGTAGACATTAAAACAAAACATGTGGCTAGAGATAAATGACTTTTTGGAATAAAAAGAGTCACATCCATGAGGATGCTAGAGTCACGATAAACATACGTGCCCATAATAGAAAAGTTGCCAAAACACGTTCAGAAAAGACTGACAAAATTGAGGGGAGAAAAAAGACAATTCAACAATAATGGTTAGAAACTTTACTATCTCACTCTCAACGATGGTAGGAAAAAAATAAGCAGAAGACTCACCAAGATATGGAACCCTGTAAACCACATGGGTCCACCCACTTGTATGGGACATTCTACCTGAACACTGCAACATGCCCAGTCTTTAAAGGCCACACGGAAAATTCTCCAGGCTAGACCATGTTTAGGCCATAAGACAAGTTAAATGAAGGTATAAGAGCAAAGTCATGCCGCATATCCTATCCAACCACAGTTAAATGAAATTAGAAATCAATAACAGAAATATTTTGAAAATTCAGTTACGTGAAAATTTAAACATCACACAAACAACCAGTGAGGCAAAAAAGAAACCACAAGGATGGATTAGAAAATACTTCAACATGAATGAAAATGAAGCTACAATATACCAAAATGCATGGAGTGCCTCAGAAGTGGTGCCTAGGGAAAAATGTATAACTAGAAATCTCTATATCTAAAAAAAATGATGTCAAACCAGTAACACATATTCTATGCTTTAACACTAGAAAAAGAGCAGAAACTATACCTAGAGCCAGGGGGAGGAAGGGAATATTAAAGACTACAGTGGAAATTAGTGAAACGGAGACTATAAAGCGAAATCGGTGAAAAAAGAATCTGGTTCTTTGAAAAGCATCAGCTAATTGAAAAGCCTTTAGTTCAACTGACCAAAAAGAGAGAGAGAGAGAGAGAGAAGATTCAAATACTAAAATTGGGGATAAAAGAGATATCGTTACTGAACTAAGAAAAATAAAGATTTCAAAGGGAAAACTATGATAAACTGAAGGCTAGCAACTTAGATTAATTAGATGAAATGGATAAATTATTAGAAAGACACAAACTCCTGAAAGACTGCAGAAAGATTTCTGAATGTGAATAAATCTATACAAACATTGAATTAATAATTGTCTTGGACAGTATTTTCCAAAGCTAGTTCACACGGGCTCTGTCTCATTTATGTCCCTTCTTTTTTTTTTTAAGGGCTTCCCAGCTGGCACTAGTGATAAGAACCCACCTGCCAATGCAGGAGACATAAGAGAACTGGGTTCAATCCCTGGGTGGCGAAGATCCCCTGGAGAAGCGAATGGCTACCCACTCCAGTATTCCTGCCTGGAGAATCTCAAGGACAGAGGAGCCTGACGGGCTACAGTCCATGGGGTCACAAAGAGTTGCATAGGACTGAGCTACTAACACACACAACTTTTTCTAAATCACCTCTCTTGCTTTAATAAATGTATATTCCAAAGAAATTTTATCAGTACTCAAAGCAGGAAGCCAATATCACTTGTTATATCAATACAGTAAATGTAAAAATCAGGGAAACAGAAGTAAAAGAGTGACTGAATTCTCTCGAATGCCCCAGGCTGAGGGAGACACAGCCAAGTACCAATCTCTCGATCACAGCACAGAAGCAGCCAGATGTTTGTGGTTCCTGAACAACCCTTTCCAGCCCATTGCTGAGGCCTGCAGGCCAGAGTCTGAATAGCTTATGTGGCTACTCCCTTCTCAACCACAAGAGAGAGAGAAAAAAAAAAACCAAGGTCAGAAGCAGCACTTCCCTGACAAGTTAGGTGTCACTCTGCTGAGAGGGTAAATCAATTGACAGCCACTGGAAAAACTAAATACTAGGCAGCTTAACCCTGGAGCCATAATTCCTCTTTTGGCCTTGGCTCAGGTTCCCGATGGTGCAGGCTCCTACAAACTCTGGAGCCAGGGCGGTTGGTCCCCGCAGGTGGTGTTTGACTTGGCAGAGTTTGAGACAGAGGCTGCCGTTGCTGGGATGGCAGAGGAGAGAACGGACTGGTCATGGCTCAATCAGAAGTGAAGACCTTGTCTGTCTCCTAGTGACGCAGGAAGGGGAGTGAGGGAAGAAGAAAGTTCCTGGGGGGAAAAGACTGCGCTTTGTACATTCTCCCTATAAAATCACGTTTATTGATAATATAGGAGAGTCAGTTGCTGCTGCTGCTGCTGCTAAGTCACTTCAGTCGTGTCCGACTCTGTGTGACCCCATAGACGGCAGCCCACCAAGCTCCCCTGTCCCTGGGATTCTCCAGGCAAGAACACTGAAGTGGGTTGCCATTTCCTTCTCCAATGCATGAAAGTGAAAAGTGAAAGTGAAGTCGCCCAGTCGTGTCTGACTCTTCGTGACCCCAGGGACTGCAGCCCACCAGGCTCCTCCGTCCATGGGATTTTCCAGGCAAGAGTACTGGAGTGGGGTGCCATTGCCTTCTCCAGGAGAGTAAGTTAGTGGAACCCTAAAAGAATACTAGGTCCATCTGATGGCAAATATGGAGATAAAACTGAGGCAGCAAGTCCCAGCAGGCCAATGGAGACATTTCTCTGAGGCAGCTTCAGTTTCCGCTCAGGTCATAGATTCTAGGTCACTGGTTGGCACCTAGGCAAAGTGGAAGGTTTCAGGTACATTTCCCTCAGTGCTGAGTGGTGAAAGCGGAAGTCCCTTTGTTGGCACTCTGCGGGGGTTGGGCTGCTTGCTAAGTCACTTCAGTCACGTCTAACTCTGCAACCCTATGGATGGTTGCCCACCAGGCTTCTCTGTTCGTGTGATTCTCCAGGCAAGAATACTGAGTAGGCCGGCATGCCTTCCTCCAGAGGATCCTTTGACTCAGGGAGGGAACTGCAGTCTCTTCAATCTCCTGCAGATTGGTTCTTTACCATTATCACCACTTGGGAAGGTCTGTTTGCCCCCAGAAGATCTGTTGAGGTTCCAACCTCCAGTACCCATGGAGATGACTTGATTTGGACATAGGATCTTGGCAGACATAATCAAGTTAAGATAAGGCATCAGAGTGGACTCCAAATTGGTACATCCAACAGTCTTATGAGAAGAAAGAAAGTTGAACACACACACACACACACACACACTCACTCACATGCGTGAACACCATGCGAGCATACAGACACTCCGCGGTGATCACCGTGTGAAGATGGCCAGAGCTGTTGGAGGTGCTGTGATGATTCTGCTCCAAGCCAAGGAGCGCCTGGGCTTACAGAACTGAGACCAGGAAGGCAGGATCCCCCCGGGAGACTCCGAAGCGAACTGTCCCTTGCTATGCCTTGGTTTGGGGATTTTTTTTTTTTTTTTTTTCTGCAGAACTGTGGGAGAAGACTTTTTTTTAGAATAATATTTTTTCAAGTTGTATATTTGTGCACACTTGATTTACAATGCTGTGTTAGTTTCTTCCGTACAGCAAAGTGAATCAGTTATACATGTATCTATTACTTTTCAAATTTGTTTCCCTTTTAGGTTGTTAGAGAATATTAAATAGAGTTCCCCGTGCTATGGGGTAGGCCCTTGTTGGGCAGTAGGATAGATTTTTTAAAAGCTTTCATTGGACAGTGATTGCTTCTCAATGTTGTGTTAGTTTCTGCTGGATAGCCAAGTGGATCAGCTATTGTGGCTTAGTCGCTCAGTCCTGTCCAACTCTTTTGCAACCCCATAGACTGTAGGCCACCAGGTTCCTCTGTCCATGGAATTTCCCAGGCAAGAATACTACAGTGGATTGCCATTTCCTTATATCCCCTCTTTTTGGATTTCCTTCCCATGTAGGTCATCACAGAGCATTGAGTAGACTTCTGTGTTACACAGTGGGTTTTCATTGGTTGTCTATGAGATTGTCATAGATTTGATTTGTTTAAAAGGTTTAAGCCACTCAGTCTGTGGTGCATTCTTATGGTGTGGGTGCATGCTATGTCTCTTCAGTCATATCTGACCCTTTGTGACCCCATGGGCTGTAGCTCACCAGGCTCCTCTGTCTATGGGATTTCCCAGACAAGAATACTGGAGTGGGTTCCCGTTTACTTCTCCAGGGGATCTTCCCCAGGGATTGAACATGCATCTCTGATGTCAACTGCATTGGTAGATGGATTCTTGACCACCGAGCCACCTGGGAAGTCCAATGGTACCAGTGGGAAACTAACACAGACCCTCATGTTCAATCTTCATCATCTTAACTTGCTTGAGGTTGCAGGGGCTTCATGGAGAGAATTTCTTTGGAGAACTTGAGACAGGTTAAAGGTGAGAGCCAGCTTGTGCTTCCCCCTAGGTCCATTCATTGTCTTCTGCATGACGTGAACAAGCCTCAGCTCATCCTTGAGGACAAGCTCATTACGTGCTCCCAAGAACCAGCGCTGTTCTCTTGTCTGGAGTTACATCTCCCAGCCTTCCTCACCTTGGGGTTTGGGCTGACAGCAGGGCGGTAGCCACCCATGCTGGAACACAAGTGATGCCTGCTGTTCCCGTCCTGGCCACCGCGGCCTCCCACACATGCTGGTCACTCTCGTTACAGCTCTAGCTGATTGGGACGGAGACACTACTACGCACTTAGAAGCCATGTGTGAAGTACAGCAGCACTGGCCACCCGAGACCCCGACGTGCCTCCAGGGCAGAGCCAGCCTCGCTGGCCAGCAGCACCCGCTCTAGATCTCACGTGGCTGCCAGCAGACTTGTCAGGACTGAGCATCACCCACATTTGAAACTATGTGTGAGAGTCGCTGCCGTCATGCCAGCGAGGCAACAGTTGCTGTCTTGAAGCGGGGCGCTTCAGCAATGCAAACTTTTAAAGCGCAGCATTGGTTCAACGACGTGGCTGAGATGACGAGGAAATAAAAGTAGGGAGGCAGAGCTGGGGGTGGGGCTAAAGGGCCCACCATACTGCAGAAGATTTCTAGATCAGTGGAAGATGATCGCTTGATAGATAGAGTGCTCATTGGGCCGATGGCTGGGGGACAAGAGATGGGAAAAGCCAGAAATGTCAGCGTATGCTGATCGTTACTTGCTGTGTTCACAAGTTACTTCAAAAAGAACAAAGAAGCAATCGGCAAAGAATGGGTTGGTTTGGAGGAAGAAACACAAAATCTTCGAGTCTAGAAATTTGAAGCTTTATAGAGACTTCTTAACCTCAACAGCTAGGAATAAGTCTGCAAAAAGTTTTGAAAGACAGAGATGCAAACAATAAATTAAGTGTAATTTCCCCCCCAAGCTTACTTGTTTCAGATGTTATGAAAGGAGCTGAGGCTGAGAGCAGAAGAGAGAGAAATTTTGTAATGTAGATTAAAAAAAAAAAAAAGTCTTTGGAGGATTGGGGGGGTGTTTATTGACACACGACATGAAGCGTAAGTAAATAGATCAAAATTTTATTGTTATTTGGAGAATTATGTTGCCTAAGAAACATCTGTGTGTGTGTATGTGTGTGTGCCAAGTCACTTCAGTTATTTCCAACTCTCTGCAAACCCATGGTCTGTAGCCCACCAGACTCCTCTATCCAGGGGGATTCTCCAGACAAGAATCCTGGAGCAGGTTTCCATGCCCTCCTCCAGAGCATCTTCCTGATCCAGGGGTCGAATCCATGTCTCTTACATTTTCTGCATTGGCAGGTGGGTTCTATACCACCAGCACCTCATGGAAATCCCAAGAAATCTCTAGAATGGCTCAAAAAAAGGCAATGACTCTAAGACACTGTTCAGTTCAGTTCAGTCGCTCAGTAGTGTCCAACTCTTTGCAACCCCATGAAACGCAGCATGCCAGGCCTCCCTGTCCATCACCAACTCCCAGAGTTCACTCAGACTCACACCCATCAAGTCNCTTTTTCCATGATCCAGCGGATGTTGGCAATTTGATCTCTGGTTCCTCTGCCTTTTCTAAAACCAGCTGTGGAGGGACCCAAATTTTTACCACCAGGAAGCAGCCTATGAATGCTTTCATATGCCTATATAAGCTAGTTTCTGCTAGCATCTTCCCACACCCAGGTCAGAGTGTAGTATAAAAGAAAGTCACATCCCAGCCTGTTGGAAAGGAATGAACATAACCCAGAGTTCCTGCAGTTTGATATGAATCCAGTGACTAAATGAAATTTGGGGTGTGCCCCACAGGGGAGATAATAGAATTCCCATGAGAAGGAGGTATGGAGTGATGTTTGATAGCTGTCAGAGTCAGCTCTGGTACCAAGAGTCAGCGGCTCATCTCCACTTGGTCCCGTCTTGATCTGATCACACAGCTATTCTCCATCTCTTTTTTTCCCTGGCATTTATCAGGGCTGTGTGATTGAGTTCTGGGTGATGGAACAGGAGAGGGGCTTGGCACCCCATCCATCCCAGAGCGTTAGGACCTCTCGCTCCTGCTCCTGCATGCTCTTTCCCACCTCTGGTCTAGAAGGACAGGAGTTGAAACCAGCAGCATATGTCAGCCTATGTTCTTGATGAATGGCATTGTCATAGGTGAGTCCATAGCCCAGAAAATGACGGCTTTGGGCTACTAAATGTGAAAAAGAGAGAGGGGAGTACAGCCTCCCCATGCATGTAAGCCATTACACAGTTCCCTCCCTGTTTGTCACAGCTGAGTCTGCGTGCCATGCACGTTTGGACATTGGCAAATGTGCACTGATGGGTTGTCAGCTCAGATGTGGGAGATGGAGCCTGGTTCTTCACTTGCAGCTGAAAATGCATTGTTCCCGAATATTCTTCTTGTCATACGACGTGTTCTAATTATTTGAGATATCAAAGCTTTAATCTTCTTTGGCTGGTCTTAGACCTTTCTTTTCATGTAAATGATATTTGTACACCCAGAGTCAAAATATCTAACTGTAGGTACATAAGTGCATGTTCAGTCATGTCTGACTCTTTGTGATCCCACAGACTGTAGCCCTCCAGGCTCCTCTGTCCTTGGGACTCTCCAGGTGGGGATACTGGAGTGGGTAGCCCTGCCCTCCTCCAGGGGATCTTCTGCACCTGGGGATCCAATCCACGTCTTCCAAGCCCACTGTCTTGGCAGACAGCTTCTTTACTACTGAGCCACCTGGGAAACATGAATGCCTCCAGTTTTCTCTGTCCCTTTGGTCTTTCACTTGTTAAAGTCCCTTTCCTCTGAAAGATGCAAAGACAGGGGACTCTCCACACCAAAAAGGTGGAGCTTCTCAGACTCTGGAGTTCTAAACATGGTTGAAAATATTTTTAAGAATCGGAAACAATGATGGCAAACAAGAAAGCATCCATTGTCTCTAAACTCTTTTAAAACATGTTTTGAAATGTATAAAGCAGACATGAATTGGTTTGAAATAGAAAACCTCAGTGCCAGACTCATAAAACTGTGAAAAAAGCAGCAGATATGTGCTATGCTGAGAGGAGGTGTGTGTGAAGGCAGCAGGGATCCCAGAACACAGGGAGGTGGCGGAAAGCTGCAGATGAGGGATGCCCAGGTGGCCTCTCCCCTGCCCGGACACCTGGCACACGTCTTGGCCAGGCAGCTAAAGGGACCATCTGGATGGTGCTAAAGCTTGGGTCCATGCTGGACAGTGTCCTGCATGTTTAGTGGGACCCAGGATGGTGGGGTGAAAGGCAGGTGCCAAGATGGTGCAGCCAGCGCCATCAGAGTCCTCACCACCCTTTCAGAAAAGCTGGGACCGCAGGACCCAGCAGGGCCCCTGCCATTCCTGAAGAGTCTTCAACCGGGAACAACAGGGTTTTTCATATACAGAGGTGAGAGCGGAGTTCTAAATTTCCCTGGCAAATGGAGAGCTAGCAACCCCAGCTGAGGGAAAGATGCTTACCCAATGAAATGCAGTAAAAGGAACAATCCGATTGCAAGAAGCTTGTAAGAAACTGGAATGTTGAACCGCTAGAGATACAAGAGGGTCTTGCAAGAATAAAAAGAGCATGAAAATGAAAAACTGGTTCATGCAAATAAAACTTTCAGCAGTTCCTCTGAATAACGTGATGCACACAGTCAAAGAACACAAATTAATCAACCAGAAGACAAGGGCGAGGAGCTCTTCCTGAAGGTAATGCAACAGGATAAAGAAAATTAGAGAAAGAAAGAGAAGGTAAGAAATGTAGTAAATGGACACAAGATTCCAGTCCATGAGGACTTTCAGAGGACAGGATGCAAGGGGTAGAGAGGAAGCATAATCAGGACTCTCAGCAGGGAAAGTTCTCCCAGCAGTGAAGACAGAATCTTCAAAGGACTCCCAGAGTTTACTGAGAACTACCTTGAAAAAAAAAAAAAAAAAATTAACACCTAGACACATGTGATGAGATTTCAGAAAACAAAGTTTAGAATCCAAATCTTCTCAACGTCTAGACAAAAATGATAAAACACAATAATATAAAAGAGATAAACTCAGCATTAGAATTCTGATAGGATAAGAATTATCCTATAATTAAGAAATTTCAGAAGATAATGAAAATTATCTTGAAATCCCTGAGAGGAATAACTGAGTTAGAATTATATGCCCCCAAAGTAATTTAATGTCAGGGCAGAATATAAAATTTTTCAGATATGTACCCACTCAAAGCTTGTAGTCATTGACATGATATAGCCATGTTTACTGACCATAATAAATTCCAGAGAATTGATATTGTAGAAGCTATATTAACTAAATCAAAGTACAATGAAATCAGAAATTAATTCCCTGGGGAAAATAGACCTCAATAAGTTCTGAGTAAACACAAAATGGGCAAAATGGATGAAAGTGGTCAAAAGGTACAAATTTCCTGTTATAAAATAAATGTGATAGTGCTATAAGTTATGGTATGGTGTCTACAGTTATTAGGGTTGTATTGTAGATTTGAAAGTTGCTAAGAGAATATATCTTAAAGAGTCTCATTATAAGAAAAACTAACTTACCTCCGTGAGTTGATGGATGTTAACTAAACTTACTGTGGTGACCATTTCAGGATGTATGCTGCTACTGCTGCTGCTAAGTCTCTTCAGTCGTGTACGACTCTATGCGACCCCATAGATGACAGCCCACCAGGCTCCCCGGTCCCTGGGATTCTCCAGGCAAGAACACTGGAGTGGGGTGCCATTTTCTCCTCCAATGCATGAAAGTGAAAAGGGAAAGTCCGACTCGTAGCGACCCCATGGACTGCAGCCTACCAGGCTCCTCTGTCCATGGGATTTTCTAAGCAGGAGTATACATATATTAAATCATTATGTTATTCACACCTAAAACTAATATAATGTTATATATCAATTATATCTTAGTTTAGGAAAAGGAATAAAGAAATGTCCCAACTCTGGTAAATCAGGACTTCTTTGCTTTATTAATCACCATTCCATCTCCCCAGGATCCTTTCCTAATATTTGTATCACAAAAGTATCTAACTCTCCATAAATCAGTAAGAGGATGGTTACTGTTTCAAACTGTTGCCAAAGACATTTTCCAAGATAGTTTCCAAGACTTTAAAGAACACTTCAAAATGCATACGGGACAACTTCCCTGGTGGTCCAGTTGTTAAGATTCTGCACTTACAATGCGGGAGGTTTGGGTTTGATTCCTGATGGGGGAACTGTGATCCCACATGCCACTTGGCACAACCAAAAAAAGAAAATGAAAAAAACGCATGCTGGGCCCATCTTTCACTGAACTTTTTGGAAGAAGCACAAATATGCTTAGAACATCACACACAGAGAAATAAAAATGAAAACTGGAAACTAGTTAGAACCAAATGACAATAACCTACTCAAACAATGAGATGAAATTAAAGTGGTATTCAAAGGAAAATATATAGTTGTGAATTCATTTATTAAAGAAATTAAATATTAGAATGCATGGTATGTTCTCAAACCAAGAAATTGAAATATAGTAATATAATCATGAAACATTACTGCGAACAAAGTTAGCAGAGGTGATGGAATTCCAGCTGAGCTATTTCAAATCCTAAAATATGGTGCTGTTAAAGTGCTACAATTAATATGCCAGCAAATTTGGAAAATTCAGCAGTAGCCACAGGACTGGAAGAGGTAAGGTTTCATTCCAACCCCAAAGAAAGGCAATGCCAAAGAATGTTCAATCTACCTCACAATTGTACTCATTCCATATATTAGCCAGGCAATCCTTCAAGTTAGGCTTCAACAGTACATGAACTGAAAATTTCCAGAGGTACAAGCTGGATTTCAAAAAGGCAAAGGAACCAGAGATCAAATTGCCAACATCCCCTGAATCAGAAAAAGCAAGGGAATTCCAGAAAAACATGTACTTTTGTTTCAACTATGCTAATACTAAAGCCTTTGACTGTGTGGGTCACAATAAACTGAGGAAAATTCTTAAAGAGATGGAAATACCAAACCATCTTATCTGCCTCCTGAGAAATCTGTATATAGATCAAGAAGCAACAGTTAGAACCGGAGATGGAGCAAGACTGGTTCAAAATTGGGAAAGGAGTACGTCAAGGCTGTATATTGTCACCCTCTTATTCAACTTACATGCAAAGTACATCATGAGAAATGCCAGGCTGGATGAAACACAGCTGGAATCAGGATTGCCAGGAGAAATATCAGTAGCCTCAGATACACAGATGATACCACTCTGATGGCAGAAAGCGAAGAGGAACGAAAAAGCCTCTTGATGAGGGTGAAAGAAAGTGAAAGTGTTAGTCACTCAGGCGCGTCCAACTCTTTTCAACCCCAGGGACAATAGCCCAGCAGGCTCCTCTGTCCACACGATTCTCTAGGCAAGATACTGGCGCAGGTTGCTCTCCCCTTCTCCAGGGGATCTTCCCAACCCAGGGACTGAACCCAAGTCTCCCTATTGCAGGCACACTCCTTACCATCTGAGCCACCAGGGAAGCCTGAGGGTGAAAAGAAGACTGAGTAAAAAAGCTGGCTTAAAGCTCAACATTCCAAAAACTGAGATCATGAGATCCTGTCCCATCACTTCATGGCAAATAGATGGAGAAGAAGTGGAAACTGACAGATTTTATTTTCTTGGGCTCCAGAATCACTGTGGATGGTGATTGCAGCCATGAAATTAAAAGACGCTTACTCCTTGGGCTTTCCTCATAGCTCAGTTGGTAAAGAATCTGCCTCCAATGCAGGAAACCCTGGTTCAATTCCTGGATCAGGAAGATCTGCTGGAGAAGGGGAAGGCTACTAACTCCAGGAAAGCTTCCCCTGTGGCTCAGCTGGTAAAGAATCTGCCTGCAATGCGGGAGACCTGGGTTTGATTGCTGGGTTGGGAAGATCCCTGGAGAAGGGAAAGGCTACCCACTCCAGTATTCTGGCCTGGAGAATTTCATGGACTGTATAATCCATGGGGTTGAAAAAAGTCGGACGTGACTGAACGACTTTCACTTCACTTAACTCCTTGGAAGAAAGCTATGACAAACCTAGACAGCTAATTAAAAAGTAGAGACATCACTTTACAAACAAAGGCCCATGTAGTCAAAGCTATGGCTTTTCCAGCAGTCATGTATGGATGCAAAAGTTGGACCGTAAAGAATGCTGAGAGCTCCAGAGAATTGATGCTTTCAAGTTGTTGGAGAAGACTCTTGACAGTCTCTAAGCAAGGAGATCAAGCCAGTCAATCCTAAAGGAAATCAACTCTGAATATCCATTGGAAGGACTGATGCTGAAGATGAAGCTCCAATACTTTGTCCACCCTAGGCAAACAACCAACATTGGGAAAGACCCTGATGGTGGGAAAGATTGAGGGCAGGAGAAGGGGGGTGACACAGAATAAAATGGCAGGATGGCATAACCAACTCAAAGGACATGAATTTGAGCAATCTCTAGGAGATAATGAAGGACCCAGGAGTCTGGCCTGCTGCAGACCATGGGGTCTCAAAGGGTCAGACATGACTGAGCAACTGAAATACAGCAACAACCACGACAAAAGCTAACTGAAGGAAATTATGAAGACAAAAGCAGAAATTAGCAAAATTAAAAACAATTAAGAGTATATTTCATCAATGAAGGAAAGCTTCTATTTGAGACTAATAATTTAGACAAAATTCTGTTATACATGATCAAGGAAAAGATAGAGAAGTAAGAGAGTCTTAAAGTTAACAGTTTTTAATTTATTCATTTTTAATTGGAGGATAATTGTTTTTACAGTGTTTTGTTGCTTCCTGCCATACAACAACATGAATCAGAATCATATGTTCTCTCCCTCTTGAACCTCCCTCCCACCTCCCACCCCACCCCGCCCCTCTAGGTGGTCACAGAGCTCCAGGNTTAATTGGAGGATAATTGTTTTTACAGTGTTTTGTTGCTTCCTGCCATACAACAACATGAATCAGAATCATATGTTCTCTCCCTCTTGAACCTCCCTCCCACCTCCCACCCCACCCCGCCCCTCTAGGTGGTCACAGAGCTCCAGGTTGAGCTCCATGTGGTATACAGCAACTTCCCACTAGCTGTCTATTTCACATGTGGTAATTTCAGCACTGCTCTCCCAATTCATCTCACTTTCTCCTGCCTCCACTATGTGCATAAGTCTATTCTCTGTCTGAGGCTCTATTCAGTTCAGTTCAGTTGCTCTTACATGTCTGACGGTAGCACTCCAGGCCCCCGCGTCCATCACCAACTCCCAGAGTTTGCTCAAATTCATGTCTATCGAGTCCGTGATGCCATCCAACCATCTCATCCTCTGTTGTCCCCTTCTCCTCCTGCCTTCAATCTTTCCCAGCATCAGGGTCTCTTTCCAATGAGTCAGTTCTTTGCATCAGATGGTCAAAGTATTGGAGTTTCAGCTTCAGCATCAGTCCTTCCAATGAATTTTCAGGGTTGATTTCCTTTATGATTGACTGGTTGGATCTCCTTGCAGTCCAAGGGACTCTCAAGAGTAAACCACAGTTCAAAAGCATCAGTTTTTTGGTACTCAGCTTTCTTTATCCATACATGACTATTGGAAAAACCATAGCTTTGACTAGAGGGACCTTTGTTGGCAAAGTGATGTCTCTGCTTTTTAACATGCTGTCTATGTTTGTCAGAACCTTTTCTTCTAAGAAGGAGTAAGCATCTTTTAATTTCATGGCTGCAGTCACCATCTGCAGTGATTTTGGAGCCCAAGAAAGTGAAGTCTGTCACTGGTTCCATTGTTTCCCATCTATTTTCCATGAAATGACAAGACTGATGCCATGATCTTCATTTTCTGAATGTTGAGTTTTAAGCCAGCTCTCCCTGCAAATTTGTTCATCGGTATCATTTTTTTTTAGATTGCATATATATGCATGGTGGTGGTGGTAGTTCAGTCAATAAGTCATGTCTGACTCTTGTGACCCCATGGACTGTAGCCCGCCGGACTCCTCTGTCCATGGGATTCTCCAGGCAAGAGTACTGGAGTGGGTTGCCATTTCTGCCTCCAATATATATGCATTGATAAACAGTATTTGTTTTCTGCTTCCTGATTTACTTCACTCTGTACAATACACTCTAGGTTCACCCACCTTACTAGAACTGACTCAGATTAGGTCCTCTTATGGCTAACATTCCACTGTACAACTTTTATCCAGTCATCTGTTGATTGGCCTCTCAGTTGCTTCCATGTTCTGGCTATTGTAAATAGTACAGCGATTAACATTAGGAGCACATGTGCCTTTTTCAGTGATGGTTTTCTCAGGATATATGCCCAGTAGGGCAATTGCTGGGTCATATAATAGTTTTGGTGGCATTAGTGGTTGCCTGCCAGTGAAGGAGATGTCAGAGACACGTGTTCGATCCTTGGGTCAGGAAGATCCCCTGGAGGAGGGCATGACAGCCCACTCAAGTATTCTTGCCTGGAGAATCCCATGGACAGAGGAGGTTGGTGGGCTACAGTCCATGGGGTCACACAGAGTTGGCATGACTGAAGCAGCTTAGCACACAGCACATGGTAGTTTTATGGGCTTTCTTAGAGGGTAAAGAATCCACCTGCAATGCAGGAGGCCTGAATTTGATCCCTGGGTCAGGAAGATGCCCTGGAGTAGGAAATGGCAACCCACTCCAGTATTCTTGCCTGGAGAATCCCACGGACAGAGAAGCCTGTATACTCCAGCAAAGAGTCAGACACTACTGAGCAACTAACACTTTCATATGGTAATTTTATTTCTGTGTGTGTGTACTCAGTTGTCTGACTCTGGGACCCCATGGACAGTAGCTTGCCAGGTTCCTCTGCCTGTGGAATTTTCTAGGCAAGAATACTGCAGTGGACTGCCATTTTTCCTCCAGGGTATCTTTCTGATCCAGGGATAGAGCCCTAGTCCCTTTCATCTCTTGCATCGGCTGGCAGATTCTTTAGTTTTTAAAGAAACCTCCATACTGTTCTCCACAGTGGCTGAGTCAGTTTACATTTCCACCAACAGTGCGTGAGGTTTCCCTTTTCTTGACACTCTCTCCAGCATTTATTGTTTGTAGAGTTTTGATGATGGCCTTTCTAGGCGATATTACAGTTTTAATATTAGATTGGCTTTGTCTTTTAAACACCATTATCTAAGAGGCTATTTGCTAGTGCTTGAAATTTCTGACTGTGACTTAAAGGCTCTGTCAGCTGGAAAGGGACCGGCCGGGGTGAGAATGGAAAGCAAGATGTTATTAGAGAGAGGTAAGGAAAATGCTAGTGAAATAAAATGTTTTCTGTGAGCACTGCGCTGATTCCACTTCATTCCGTGAACTGGCTTTGTAGTTTATGGAGCATCACACACCAGTGAAAATAGGATCAGAGTCTCCAGTGGCGGAACTGCCTTCATATCCGTCAGAGTCCCTCTACCCCTTTCCAACAGTAAGCAGAGTTACAGCTGTGCCATGCTGCCTGCATTCCTGAACTTTCCACAGGAAGATGTGGCAGCAGTATGAGCTCGGTTGAGTGAAGGTGAGCACGAAGCAGACCTGCCCCTCCTGGGACAGCCACGAAGGTCAAGCCACGCCTCCTCCATCCTGTGTCCTCAGCTTCTCATCAGAGTGTTTTGCCTTCGTTGTTTAGCCGCTAAGTGAAACGTCTGCCTCTTTGCGACCCCATGGACGGTGGCATGCCTGGCTCACCAGATGGAGGGCTACAAACTTAGAGCAGCCTGGGAAAACTTTATGTTGAATGACGAGGCCTTCAGAGTGTGGATCCCTGAGAGACTCTGAGGAGTCAGCCTCCTGACAACCTGTGGAGTCCCTGCCACCTTCAGAGTGTCTGTGAGTCTGAAATAAAGTTTTTTTCTTTTTAAGACTCTAAAGGGCCTACTTATTATGGCAACTTAACATATCTCAATTCAATCGTCATAAAAATATGGCATATTTGCGTGCTTAGTTGCATCCAATTCTTTGACTGTAGCCCCCCAGGCTCCTCTGTCCATGGGATTCTCCAGGCAAGAATATTGGAGTGGGTTGCCATTTACTTCAAGGGATCTTCCCGACCCAGGGATCTGGCATTGGCAGGTAGATTCTTCACCCTCTGAGCCACTGGGAAAGCCTATATTTAGGAACAAAAGAGAAAAATACTTAATTTTGACATCATATTCACCAAATATATTAGGGATTTTCTAGGTTATACATTTATACGTAATTATTTATTTTGTATGACTGGTTCTTCTCTGCATTTTTTTCCCATAATATCTGTAGTTAACATGAGCTACTTTTAATCAGAAAAAAATGTGTTCTCTGAAGTATTGGTATGCAGAAAATACAACACTAAGAATCTTAGCGAGAAGAACTACAGATGAAACGGACAATCGTAATGAAGAAATGTATAGGACATGACCCTCAAATGTTAGTATATAGAGATGATGGTATGATAGATCTTTTTAAATATGAGAAAGCGATTTTTTCAAAATGCTATTAATATGATTAATGACTAATATAAGAATGTTTTGCGATTTCCAAAAGGAGAATATGTAGGCATATAACTGCTGCTGCTGCTAAGTCGCTTGTCATGTCCGACTCTTTGTGACCCCATTGACTGTTGCCCGCCGGGCTTCTCTGTCCATGAGATCCCCCAGGCAAGAATATTGGAATGGGTTGCTATTTCTTTTTCCAGAAAATATTCTACTTCATGTTAATTACTCTTAAGACAAGTCTATATTAGTTAGATCAGCCAGCAAACACTAATATCAGGTATTTAATACTGAATATTTCCCAGTTCACATGAACCTGAAATGCATTGTTTAATTTAAAATTATTTGGTTTGTAAGTGCTTACTTTTCTTTAAGCCAATTAAACAGAGCTCATTTACAAATTCATCTCAAAAATATTATCTAGAGACAAAGACATACCAAGACATATTCAGACATATACAAATAAAGATCTAGCTTCATTTTCTGATCTATACATAGCTCAGAATTATATATATAATTACATATATATAATATATAGTTGATAATTATATAATTTCAATTTGTAGTATACATGATATTCCTTATGCTACTAAAATTTTTGTCAATTATTAATTGAACCATTTAACTTGGTCTTTTCCCAATAAGCTGTAAGTTATTTAAAAAAAAAAAAAAACTACTGAAGTTAAATAAATTGCTAAGGATTTGGGGGATTATACTAGAATTTTATGTCTAAAGAAGTTAGAGTTTGCAAACCTTACTTTTATCTGTTGCTGGAAAATACACTCACGCACTGGAACACTGTGGAGAATGAGAGGCGAGTTCTGCATGCTAGGCATCTGAAAGGTCTGTGTCTAAATTCTGATTCTGTTTGTCCTGGGAGCCGGAGGGCGTGACCTCAAACAAGCATAGATCCAGCTACATCTCAGCTGTCTCATCTGAAAAATGGGAATAATAATAATAATAATAATTCAGGAATGTGAGGATTGACTATAAAGACAAAATGAATGTCAGTGGTTTTACTTGTTGTGGAAGAAGAGTTGCTGAAACAAGATAGATTTTAAGTTCTTTTACTAATACTCTCTCTCCTTCTGATGCTCTAGCCTTTGTTTTGCACTGTCCCAGTGGGTTTCTCACTCATTTTGAATAAAGCTAGGATGGTTTGACTCTGCACTAACTGTACAAAACAGAGATTTTTACTGCTCCTTTATATATAGTATCTCACCAGGACTTTGCAAAAGTAGTGAGTGTAGCTTTCAACTTTCTCCCCTGAGGTTGGCCAAATGTTTTGGGTTTTGTTTTTGCTATTGTAATTGTTTTTGTTTTCATTTTTACTGGAGTACAGTTGCTTTACAATGCCGTGTTAGTTTCTGCTCTACAGCAAAGTGAGTCAGTTATCAGTTCAGTTCAGCCGCTCAGTCGTGCCCGCCTCTTCGTGACCCCACGGACTACAGCACGCCAGGCCTCCCTGTCCATCACCAACTCCCAGAGCTGCTCAAACTCATGTCCATCAAGTCAGTGATGCCATCCAACCATCTCGTCCTCTGCCATCTCCTTCTCCTCCCGCCTTCAATCTTTCCCAGCATCAGAGTCTTCCCCAATGAGTCAGTTCTTCGTATCAGGTGGCCAAAGCATTGGAGTTTCAGCTTCAGCATCAGTCCTTCCAATGAATCAGCTATACAGATACATATATCCTCCCTTCTTTGAATTTCCTTCCCATTTAGGTTAATGCTCTGAGCATTGAGTAGAGTTCCCTGTGCTATAGAAGTTCTCATTGGTTAAAGTTCTCGTTAGCTATCTGTTTTTTAAGAGTAGTGTATATATGGCCATCCCAATCTCCCAATTTATCCCACCCTACTTTTTCCCCCTTGGGGTCCATACACTTGTTTTTCTGCATCTGTGTCTTTATTTCTGCTTTGCAAATAGATTCACTAGTACCATTTTTTTTTGAGACTCCACATATATGCATTAATATATTTGTTTTTCCCTATCTGACTCACTTCATTCTGTATGACAGTCTCTAGGCCCCTTCATATCTCTACAAGTGACACAGTTTGTTCCTTTTTATGGCTGAGTAGTATTCTACTGTACACACGTAGCACATCTTTATTCATCCCTCTGTTGATGGACATTTTGGTCACTTCCATGTCCTGGCTATTGTAAACAGTGCTGCAATGAACATTGGAGGGCATGTGTCTCATACCATCATCGAAAAATCTACAAACAATGAATTCTGGAGAGAATGTGGAGAAAAAAGAACCTTCTTCTTGTTGGTGGGAATGTAAATTGATAAGGCCACTAGGGAGAATGGTATGGGGAGTCCTTAAAAAACTAAAAATAGAGCTACCATATGACCTAGCAACCCCACTCCGGGGCAGGTACCCAAGGAAAACCATAACTTCAAAAGACACATGGTCAGATGTTTTAAACCCATTTTTCACTTATGTCAACTTTCCTTGTCTAAGAAACCAAGTTATTTACTCCACGCCTACATGTGGTGGGTCCTGAGGCTGGCCTGCCACCAAATAGGTGTAGCTGTGCAGTCAGGCCTTCTCTGTTGGGCACCAGACGCCATGAGTTATGCTTTATCTTGTCTCTCATCATGCATTGCCCGGGGACACAGAGGAAGGAGGAACAGCAAGCTTAAGCATGTTAACATACTTCAGTGCGGATTCCCTCCAGCTCGGGACAAAGTCAGTTCTTACTTTCTCTCAAATTTTTCAACGCAATAAACAGAGTAGAGGAAATGTCTAGGGAGAAAAGTAAAACTCTTAACATTTGGTGAATAGAAAACAAAAATTATCTTCATTGCCTTCAGTTCAGTTCAGTTCAGTCGCTCAGTCGTGTCTGACTCTTTGCAACCCCATTAATCACAGCACACCAGGCCTCCCTGTCCATCACCAACTCCCGGAGTTCACTCAGACTCACATCCATCTAGTCAGTGGTGCCATCCAGCCATCTCATCCTCCGTCGTCCCCTTCTCCTCCTGCCCCCAATCCCTCCCAGCATCAGAGTCTTTTCCAATGACTCAAGTCTTCGCATGAGGTGGCCAAAGTACTGGAGCTTCAGCTTCAGCATCATTCCTTCCAAAGAAATCCCAGGGCCGATCTCCTTCAGAATGGACTGGTTGGATCTCCTTGCAGCCCAAGGGACTCTCAAGAGTCTTCTCCAATACCACAGTTCAAAAGCATCAATTCTTCGGTGCTCAGACTTCTTCAGAGTCCAACTCTCACATCCATACATGACTACTGGACAAACCATAGCCTTGACTAGATGGACCTTAGTCGGCAAAGTAATATCTCTGCCTTTGAATATGCTATCTAGGTTGCCTTATCTGATATTAATTATTTTGGAATAAATCCTATATTATAAACAAGTTTTTTTTTAATTGAACAGAGTATCTAATTGCCATAATTTTGTGAAGAGCTAAAAGAATTCATCACCTAATGTAAGGAGAAACCACATAAAATAGACTCTTGGTAAGAACAAAATATAGCAATTTTAAAACTCTCAGAAAAAAATGAATTTTTTATATTTCTAGCTTTATATTCCTACAATTACATCTACAGTATACCTATAATTAATTGTTAGAGATTTTTCCCCAAGTGACTTGCTTCTTCACTTTTATCTCAAGTGTCGATATATACTTTTTTGTTCTTGGCTAGACAGTTCTCAAACAGGTGAAAATTGAAGCTTGAAATCTATGTATCATTAGTAACTTCACACTCCATAGAATTGTTCTTTCCATCAATACACTGATAAGTGGTTCAGCACATTTTAATTGTCAGAATATGGCTAGAAGTGCCCGTAAAATCAGGGAGTTTTCTGGAGGAGACAGGAAGGTAGGTTTATCTGCTGTGGATAAACAGTTACCTGGCAATAGGTAGGAAGAACCAGGCTACAGGCTACTGCAAAGACTACAGTGTCCTGATTGATATGGAAAAATGGCAAAACAGAGTCACAGGGCCCCAGTGTGTTCCCCAGAGCATGAAGTAATCACAGCTTAGTCACCAGCCGGCCATATGCTTGTGGAACCCGTGTGTAATTAATCAGCAAGGCAGACTTAGGCATCAGGAGCAGAAACAGGGATGTGTCTGTATAATATCTCATTCATTATCTGTGCCTCCCTCTTCACGTTCTGATGAGAACACTCTGCTTCCCCGGGCCCAGGAAACAGACCTGAATGTGCTTGAGAAAGCCAGAGAATTGACTCCAGTGATGAGAGTTCATTTCCCTTCTCCTTCTGACTTTGAAGAAGTGAGGATAATGGAGAGAGACAATTGTTGTCACATGCCAAACCATCAGGCTCGAGTATGTTTCTGAATGCTTACATCACAGGAGCTGTTTTTCGCCTACGTGCTTCAGTTCAGTTTAGTCACTCAATCGTGTCTGACTCTTTGTGACCCCATGGACCGCAGCACCCCAGGCCTCTCTGTCCATCACCAACTCCCACAGTTTACCCAAATCCATGTCCATAGAGTCAGTGATGCCATCCAGCCATCTCGTCTTCTGTCATCCCCTTCTCCTCCCACCTTCAATCTTTCCCAACATCAGGGTCTTTTCCAATGAGTCAACTCTTCGCATAAGGTGGCCAAAGTATTGGAGTTTCAGCTTCAACATCAGTCCTTCCAATGAACACCCAGAACTGATCTCCTTTAGGATGGACTGGTTGGATCTTCTTGCAGCCCAAAGGATTCTCAAGAGTCTTTTCCAATACCTTAGCACTAGTCAGAAGCCCATTTTTCTTGATAGGCTTTCTTTCTTTTTTAATTTTGAAAAAATAACAAAGAGAGATGTTGGGTTTGCAGTTATATTTTTCCAACTCAGCCAAAATAGAGAGCAAAGCTTGCTTTGTTGGTGAACAAATTTATCGATTTGTTTTAATAAAAGGAGTGTATAACCAGAGAGGTACAGGTTCAGAGAGAGAGTGTGTTAAAGGTCATCCTGGACGTTCTATTGTCTCAGGATATAGACATGACTGCATCAGATAAGGGTGTCCCTCGTAGCTCAGTCAGTAAAGAATCTGCCTGGAATCCAGGATACCTGGGTTAGAACCCTGGGTTGAGAAGATTCCCTGGATAAGGAAATGGCAACCCACTCTAATATTCTTGCCTGGAGAATCCCATGGACTGGCAGGCTACAGTCCATGGGGTCATAAGAGCTGGACACGACTTAATGACTAAACCATCATCTCATCAGATAAATGGGTTTTGCTTCATTTTTAAATAAAAATGGAAAGAAAGAGACTACTTTTTCCCACTTTAATACATTAATATAGTATCTGATCATTCTCAGAAAGTTTTACCCCCTTAACTTTGATACATAGATATGGACATCCATATGTAATATAAATAAAATAAATACATAAATATGTATCATGTGTGGGCTTCCCACATAGCACTAGAGGTAAATGACCCACCTGTCAATGTAGGAGATGCAAGAGACACGGGTTCAATCCCTAGGTCAGGAAGATCCCCAGGAGGAGAGCATGGCAACTCACTCCAGTATTCTTGCCTGGAGGATCCCACGGACGGATCCCACGGACAGAGGAGCCTGGTGGGCTACAGTCTGTGGGGTCACAAAGAGTTGGACACAACTGAGTGACAAATTATTTTCTCCTTCAGGAATCTGCCCTTTTACCCTAGATACATGGTTAATTTTTAGATCTATCCATCAAAGTCTTTCAAGTTCTTGTCATTCACAGGCTGGGGAACCCTGATTCCCTTCCATCTCTCAAAATCTGAGTACAGAGATCTGATCACATCACTGGACAACAGTAACACAAGAAAAGCACCGTCATTTGAAATACATTCTGTATTTTCCAGAGGCGAGCTTCCCGCTACACGAGATGAGGGTGTTCATACCTGAGGCTCTGTTTGTGGCTTGCCCGATCCTGATCACTCTCTTTAAAAGCGCTTTCTCACACCTAGATGCTTTTCTGTTGTCTTTGGGCTAAATCATTTCTGTCTGTGCTTAAGTGAGTCAGTGCCTGTGAAATACTTGTGAGCGAGTCAGGCTCCTGAGAGCCAGATGTGAAGTCCGGCACAGCCGTCACTGTGCTTGTAGGCAGGGATCTTGCCAAAGGCTTCCATTCCGATTTTATCCTTCAAGTATTTATTCCTTGATCACCAGCCCTCCTTACACTCCCCCACCTACAGCAAAACTCACAAAATGGACAATGTAATGGTATTACTTATATTCTATTTCAAGATGAACCCAAGTTAGAACCTTTTAGAATTCCAATTCTACTCTTCATTAACCAACTACACATTTATCTAATTTGCTGTTGAACTAGATCTTAGAACATTCTGCCGTGTGAGAACAGAGTCTGATTGAAAACTACGAATGATTATTTTTAGATACTAGCATATATTGCTCAAAAATATTTTTCTTGAAATTATAGACACATAAAAGCAGATAAAATTAATAGTGAATAATTTAGTTGATTTTCACATTAGTACTGTATATTTGTGACATTTTATTTGACAATTTTTCAAATTTTGGAGGAAGTTTTAGAGCTCTTAATTGTAGGGGATCTAACTGCTAATGTTCCTCTTGGTTACTCAATCACCTTTACTTTATAACAGTATTTTTAATAGCATTTATGCAAGAGTGAGCATGTAATAGATCTTTACTCAGCAGTTAGTCTTTGAATGTACTATATCAAAGACATTCTTTTTCTTAGGAATAAAATGTCCTTTTATAAATACTAAATTTGTAATGTTCATAGAGCTCCAGACATGATTTTCCAAAATATTTTTAGCTACTAAACACCAGTTGTTTTAAGAGTCATTAGTACGATTTTAGTTGCTTCTGAAGACATTTGTCATTCCAATTTACATGTGGCTCATGTACTAACATGTTCAGGTCTGTTGGTGGCGAAAATGTCTACCAGAATTAATATCACTCTGTAAGACTTCTTGGATTCACATCACCATGCTGTACAGATGATAACATCACTACAGCAAGTAAGTGAACTGAAGGGTATTTTCCTAGTCACCGTAAGATCAAGGTAAGCCTTGTTCTCCACTTATAGTTGCCAAATACATAAATATTTACATTTATTTATATGTTTATTTATGTTCATTTATTTAATTATTTATAAATATGTATAGCTGCCATATATAAATAGTTGCCTCACCTATAAAACGTGAGCTTTCCAAGGTCATTTAAACGCAACTTCCAGGTATATCTGGGAAAATCTGACCTTGCAGCAGTGTTTCTTGTCAATGGCTCAGAACAGTGAGGGGCGTCCTTGTTAAAGACATGCAGCCTCAGAGCTTTTTCTCGGCTAGATTGAAACTGTCAGCACTACTTACAGAGTGGCAGCTGGGAGCAGAGCGGCTCGCGCTGCTGGCATGGGCAGCGCACTCTAAGCCTGAAAAGGGCCCACACTTTAGACCCAGCAGGTAAGGAGGGAGTTCACTTACAACACCAGCCTCACCACGTGGATATGACCACCCTGGCAGACGATGATACAAAATACCTACTGGTGGGGAGCTCAGGTGGGGAGATGGCAGAACCAGCGTCCCAGTACAAGAGAAGCACGGAGAACTTCGGGCAAGTCTGCTCTGTGACAGGTGGCATAAGCTCGGTGTCAGCAGAGCACCTCAGCAAAGGCGCGGGACCAAGGTCAGGCAAGATAAAGGCTGACAGAGATGATCACGTGGGAGGAAGCCATCTCAGGCCAAGGCCATCCAGTCCAAGGTGGAGACAGTAGCGCATAGGTGCCATTCATAAGTCACAACTGGGCAGAGAGAAGTCGGCGCCAACTCACAGCACCAGGGCCGGTTTTGTGAGGCTGAAGCACCAGCAGGGACGCCAATGCTGGTCATCTGAGAAGCTTCCAATTAGAAATTTTCCACCAACTGAACAGCTGCTTTGTGGTCCCAGAATACCGCTTGCCTTCTGGAAAGCATGCTGAAAATGTTCTGTGGCCCCAACCATGATCCCAGATTAGGAAGACTGAACGTGGTCCTGAATGGCCCCACGTGCAGTACAATGCCTCTCATCTTCACAATTTATCTGTGAGACAGGAAACAGTGTCACCCTTAGTTCACAGGTGGGGCAACTGAGGCATGGTGTGGGGACACAGAAAACTCACCTGCAGGTACACACACACACATGTGAACACAAGAGCCAGCGAGGATTCAGAGCCCATCCTCTTAACCATTAAGAGCATCAGCTTTCCCAGCAAGTGAAGTGGCATGCAGCTATTCGGCAAGAATTACTCTTCCCCCACTACCTGCTACCCAGAGGCCCAGTGATGAGTAAGACCATCTCAGTCCTGCCCTCCCCAGGCTTTCATTCTGATAGAACAATCTGGTAAATTTCAGAATCATTCTGTTGTTACGGTTAGATATTTACATGTGCCCTTAAAGATATAAGGCTTCCCTGAGAGCTCGGTTGATAAAGAATCCGCCTGCAATCAGGAGACCCTGGTTCATTCCTGGGTCAGGAAGATCCACTGGAGAAGGGATAGGCTACCCACTCCAGTATCCTTGGGCTTCCCTGGTGGCTCAGCTGGTAAAGAATCTGCCTGCAATGCGGGAGACCTGGGTTTGATCCCTGGGTTGGGAAGATCCCCTGGAGAAGGGAAAGGCTACCCACTTGCGTATTCTGCCCTGGAGAATTCTGTATGGTCCATGGGGATCACAAAGAGTTGGACACAACTGAGTAATTTTCACTGTTAAGGATATAGTCATTCAATTGCCATTAGCTATTCAATGTTGTGGGCGTTCCAGATGGCTCATTTGTTAAAAAATTCATTTGTCAAGGCAGGAGACATGGGTTTGATCCCTCAGTCAAGAAGATCCCCTGGAGAAGGAAATGTCAACCTACTCCAGTAATCTTACCTGGAAAGTACCATGGACAGAAGAGCCTGGTGGGTTACAGTCCATGGGGTCACAAAAGTGGTGACATGACTTAGTAACTAAACAACAAAGACAGCAACAATTCTATATTATACATTCACTTGCTCTAATACAGTTCTTCGTGTTGTCATTACCAGACATGCTCAAGAGCCTTTAAGAAGTTGTTAAGGAGAAGCTCCTCAACAAAAGAGCTCAGTTAGCTGCAGTCAAGAGAGTCATGCTGAGACCTGGCGAGGTGGGTTAGTAAGTAACAGCCAGTCCCTACCCAAGGGCTGTGTACTGTGGGATAAAAGTCAGTCCCCATGGCATGAGTTACACCTTCCTGAAGCCTGTCCAAGTTAGGGAGACGCACAGCATGCTGAATATAGCTAATACTGAACTCTACGCATGCNGAGGTGGGTTAGTAAGTAACAGCCAGTCCCTACCCAAGGGCTGTGTACTGTGGGATAAAAGTCAGTCCCCATGGCGTGAGTTACACCTTCCTGAAGCCTGTCCAAGTTAGGGAGACGCACAGCATGCTGAATACAGCTAATACTGAACTCTACGCATGCTCAAGCACTCAGATGGGGAGCAAATTAGACACTGCAGATGTGACGCAAATTGGAACAGGCTTTGTCAGCATAATGTGAGCAAGGGAGGCTCAGCGATTGATATGCTGCTGGGAAGACAGCAGCTAATAAGACAGAGGTCCTTAGAATCTGAAAGGCGAGGTTTCTGACAGTGTTCGCACTCAGCTCNCTGAACTCTACGCATGCTCAAGCACTCAGATGGGGAGCAAATTAGACACTGCAGATGTGACGCAAATTGGAACAGGCTTTGTCAGCATAATGTGAGCAAGGGAGGCTCAGCGATTGATATGCTGCTGGGAAGACAGCAGCTAATAAGACAGAGGTCCTTAGAATCTGAAAGGCGAGGTTTCTGACAGTGTTCGCACTCAGCTCCATGAAAGTAGGTTGTCTCCCAGAAAAATCCCACTATGGTCAAAGGTGGTCCTCCACTGTGGTTCTCTACATTTTAACCCTTGATGTCAGCATCAGAACGTCCATCAGAGGCCCACAGATGGTGAATGAGTGAATGAGTAAATTCAGTAAATGAGTCACTGCATTTCTGCATGGGCCTGACGACGATCTAGTATCTTGCACATCAAAAAAGACCCCTTCGTCCTAGTAGGAGGAAACTGACAGTAGACAATGCACTTGATATAGATGATTAGAGCTTTGAGGGGAAATAGCAAATTCAGGTCAGGAGACTTGGGAGCGCACAGGATGGACTTGGCTGCCCCTTCAAAGAGGATAGGAGGGAGAGTGCTTTGAGAACGTGAAGACAGAGCAGAGTCCTGATGGAGGAGGCAGAGGGAGCCAGGTGGATGTCTGCGGAAGAGAATTCAGGGCAAGGAGACAATCCTTTGGGGCTTTAGACAGGATGTGTGTCTGATATGTGAGAAGATCAGTAAGGAGGTCAGGAGGCTGATATATAGAGGGCGGGGACGTAGGAGGGATGGAATCTAAGAAGTACCAGGAGTTCCATCATGCAGGGCCAGGGAGTCACTGCAGGGACTATAGCTGTTGCTCCCAGGACTGCCAAAGTCCACGGAGGACTTAAGGGAGGCATGATGCTGACTCCCTCAGAGGGCCACAGGGCTCTGTGTTGAAAGTAGAATGGTGGTGGGGGGTGAAGGAAGGCTGGATAGGGGAGAGTTTCAAGTGGAAATTCCCCTGCCACTGTAAAACTCACCATTTTTGTTAAATATTCTTGTATTGTCCCAAATGTATGTATTCAAATATGAAGCAAAACCTGACATGGTACTGTTGCTGTTGTTCAGTCACTAAGCCTGACTCTTAGTGTCTGACTCTTTGTGACTCCATGGACTGTAGCGCGCAAGGCTTCCCCGTCCTTCACTATCAGTCAGCTCCAGGTCATGTTTGTCTGACTGTACAGAGCTTCTCCATCTTCAGCTGCAGAGAATATAATCAATCAGGTTTGGGTATTGGCTATCTGGTGATGTCCATATGTAGAGTCATCTCTTGTGTTTCTGGAAGGTTTTCATTCTGACCATGTATTCTCTTAGCAAAACTCTGTTAGCCTTTGCCCTGCTTCATTTTGTACTCCAAGGCCAAAGTGGTTTGTTATTCCAGGTATCTCTTGACTTCCAACCATCTCATCCTCTTACCTCCTTCTCTTCCTGCCCTCAGTCTTTACCAGCATCAGGATCTTTTCCAATGAGTCAGCTCTTTGCATCAGGTGGCCGAAGTTTTGACTACTGGCCGAAGTTTTGACTAGTAGCCAAAGACATGACTACAATAGTTTTGACTACATGGATCTTTATCAGCTAAGCAATGTCTTTGCTTTTTAATACACTGNTACCTCCTTCTCTTCCTGCCCTCAGTCTTTACCAGCATCAGGATCTTTTCCAATGAGTCAGCTCTTTGCATCAGGTGGCCGAAGTTTTGACTACTGGCCGAAGTTTTGACTAGTAGCCAAAGACATGACTACAATAGTTTTGACTACATGGATCTTTATCAGCTAAGCAATGTCTTTGCTTTTTAATACACTGTTAGAAATATTGTACTAACTAGAGTTACTTGGTGATGTCAGGACTGTGTAGACACAACCAGAGTCACCCCTGGACAAACAGCCTTCCCTGACATCCCTGAATTGATCCTGAAGTCCCAGCACAGGTGAGTTCCAATAGCTTCTCTCATTCTTGGTGACTTCATCCTCTCCCTTTCCTCCTGGGGATTTCAGTCTATCTGCCCCCAAATCTTTTGATTTGATATGATTTTCCCCACATCTTTAACCCCTGTTACTTGCCAACCAGTTGCTTGTGACAGCACTGAAATCCCACTGAGAATCTGATGATAAGCTTTTAGTAGAAGGAGGAAGGCTTCCCACTAATGTACTGACTATTATAACTCTTTCTGCAAAGGGATGGATTGGGAACAGAAATATTTCTTGAGGACTATGATAGCTGTCATAGGTAAGACAGCTAGTAAGCTGGGACTCGTGGTCAATAAAACCCACACATCCCCACCCACTCATTTTTGCAAACCTTAAATTTGAATGTGACTTTAGAAATATAATACATCTTCAAGGACTAAAAGGCAATAATACTGGAGTGAGTTGCCATTCCCTTCTCCAGGGGGTCTTTCCAACTCAGGGATTGAACCAGGGTCTCCCACCTTGCAGGCAGATTCTGTACAGTCTGAGCCACCAGGGAAGCCCTAAAAATTACTCAGCTATTTAAAAACCTACTAGTTTCATTCAATCCTGCATTTATCTGTCTTTTCCTTCAGAGGAATTTACATTCTTATTTCTCAGTTGGTCTACTGAATGTACAATAGTGATCTTCACCTCAGATCTCTTACGATCTGAATTAGCTGTGATTTCACTATTATGGATGATTGCTCATCATTTTCCCCTACCCTTCTGAGGTTGTGTGCCTGGCCCTTGTATATTATTCTCTTTTTTGCCATTAAGAAACATTTCAAATGAGTTTAAACAATTCATCTTGTCAGAGATTTGGAAGGTGAGTGGGATGAATAATTAACTCTCTAAGTCTTCCCTGGAAATAAAAATACAGATTGTTTGGTATGATGCCTTCTCCCTGAATGAGCTACTTCTGGAAATAAAGAACATTAAACTGAATGCAAGTGGTAGTCTGACAATCTGCATGGTTCTCCTTTGGGGCTGGCTCTCTCTCCCTGATGGCTTCCCAGGTGGCACTTGTGGTAAAGAAGCTGCCACTGCAGGAGACAGGAGAGACGTGGGTTTGATCTCTGGGTCAGGAAGATCCCCTGGCGAGGGGCATGGCAACCCACTCCACTATTTTTGCCTGGAGAGTTCCAGCGGACTGAGAGGTTGGTGGGCTACAGTCCATAGGGTCACAAAGAGACACAACTGAAGCGACTTAGCACACACACACACCATCTCCCTGCAGGACATTCAGAAACAAGCTAGAGCAGTGGAGAAGAGAAGATCACTGTTCTCATCACTGGCTCTTGGTGCCCTGGAGCGTAAGATGCTAACCACCACCGTGCACAGCAAGCCCTCTCCCTTGAAANACCATCTCCCTGCAGGACATTCAGAAACAAGCTAGAGCAGTGGAGAAGAGAAGATCACTGTTCTCATCGCTGGCTCTTGGTGCCCTGGAGCGTAAGATGCTAACCACCACCGTGCACAGCAAGCCCTCTCCCTTGAAAGCTACCAGTGCCTTCCTGCTTCTGAGTGCTGGATTCTGCCTCAGGAGCCAGTCTCCTCTAGGGTAGGGCTGGATTTGTCCTATCATTACTAGGTGGAAAAAGCCATTGCTTGTTCAACTATGGAAACTGGTCTTCTGATTTCATCATCATTATTAATTACGAGCGATAATTTAGGAACAAGTTCCCAAATTCCAGTTTTGTTGTTCAGTCACCAAGTCCCAAGAATATGTCTATGATTCTACTGATGTTGCTTTGTGTCTTTATTGCTATATCAGCATCCATTCTCACTCTCCCCATCCATCTGGTATACTTTGTAATGTACTTTGAATTCCGTGGTTTATACAGTACTCTCTAGCTCAGAGACCTTTGTTGTTCAGTCACTAAGTCATGCCTGACTCTTTGTGATCCCATGGACTGCAGCATGCCAGGCTTCTGCGTCCTCCACTATCTCTTGGAGTTTGCTGAAATTCACGACCATTGAGTCAGTGATTCTATCTAACCAACCATCTCAATCTCCATTTCCTTCTTCTCCTCTTGCCTTTAACCTTTCCTAGCATCAGGTTTGTTTGTTTGTTTGTTTTTTCCCAATGAGTCAGCTCTTTGCATCAGATGGCCAAAGGACTGGAGCTTCAGCTTCAGCATCAGTCCTTCCAATGAATATACAGAGTTGATTTCCTTTAGGATAGACTGCTTTGATCTCCTTGTGGTCCAAGGGACTCTCAAGAGACTTCTCCAGCACCATAGTTTGAAAGCATCAATTCTTTAGTGTTCAGCCTTTTCCATGGTCCAAATCTCACATCCATACATGGCTACTGGAAAAACCATAGCTTTGATTATCTGGACCCTTGTTGGTAAAGTAATGTCTCTTCTTTTTAATAGCTGTCTAGATTTGTCATGGCTTTTATTCCAAGGAGCAAGCATCATTTAATTTCATGGCCGCAGTCACCATCTGCAGTGATTTTGGAGCCCCAAAAATAAAGTCTCTCACTGCTTCCACTTTTCCCCTTTTTGTTTGCCTTAAAGTGATGGGCCTGATGCCATGATCTTAGTTTTTTTTTTTTAAGTTGAGTTTCAAAGACCTTACTGGTTCCCCATTTCAGAGCCAAATCCTCTGCCTGGCTTTCAAAAAAGTCAGTTCTCTAAAGCAGCCTTGCATTCATGCTTTTCCCAAAGCTGACTCAGTCATCAGCCAGGGTAGCCTCCTCATTGGTTTACAAATAGCTCTTTCTTCCCACCACCCTGCCTTGGCGATGCCTCTCTCCCTAAAACACAACTATCCTTTCTTTCTCTTTTTTTTTTTTTTTTCCAAATTCTACCAATCTTTCAAGAACAAGTTTTATCCTCCCTCTTTTTTAATATAGTATGTGAAACACTTAAGAGTCTGAGCTTTGAAAGCAGATAGTATAAGACAAAATCTAAGGCTTGCCTCTCACTGAAAAAATGTTAATACTTAATCTTTTTTGAGCTCAGTTCTCTCACCTATTAAACTGGAATAGTAATTGTATCTCAGAGTATCATTAACATTTTTAAATAAAATACATCTAAATTGTTTAGCAAAGTACCTGGTGTATGGTAAGTTCCTAAACAGGGAACTGAGATAAGTGAGCATCCATCCAAGATAACTCATGTTTCACTGAATGCACTTGCACTCTGATCTTCTTGTCCATCAGTCTCTTTTAGAACTTAGATTTTCAATCCAATAAATTAGCACATAGCGTTGTGGGGTAATCTACCAGCGGGGTATCCCAGTTACACTAAAAACCCTTTGAGGGTAAAGAAAGTGTTTATATTCCTTCTGCATCTCCACAGTACCTAGCACAATGGTGAGCACACTGAAGATGCTAAACAGAGATTCATCTATTCATCATTCGGCCTGCCCAGTGTACCAGCCCCTCTGCTAGTACTGGGGACAGACTGGGGAGTAAATGTCTACCTGCAAGAAGCTCACAGGCAAATAGTGGAGACAGACCCATAGATGTACAGGTGTGAAAGAATGAGGGGGTTTAGAGATAGTTAGTCACTTCTCCAGTATTTCTCTGTGTAAGTTTGTCTTACAAGCACACTTTAATCCTATTAGAACCAAATGAGTGATTCCTTATATAAGTGATGTGCTGGTAAATGATCAACAAATTGGCTCTTAGGAGAAATAAAAAAAGTCCTGAATTTTAGTGCTGGCCACTTTCCGTGGTGAAAATACTCCCAACATGGCCAATTTCAAATAACCACTGTGATATCACTGAATATGGAGGCGCAAAGAAATACTACACTACACACACACCATTACGCAGCTTTGCCTCCATGCATACATACAACACACATATATAAACACCTGAAGACCATAGGTAATGAAAACACAGTCAGATAACTAAGAGTTAATGAGTTTTAATATTTATTATATTTTAATACGGTAGGATTGATAAAATAATAACTATATAATTTGATTTTAATAAGAGTAGTGCTTAACAACTAAGAAATGTAATAATTCTCATGAGCTTGCCTGAGCTGACTCCAAATAGCACTGCTTATATCCAATTTCTAACCCTTAAAGCCAGGTGGAAAGCTAGCGTTTTATTATTAGCTATAAAGTTGAATTTTTATAAAGTAAGTCCCTTTTAGATTGCACTTCAGTCAGCTCAGCCTCTCAGTCGTGTCTGACTCTTTGCAACCCCATGGACTGCATCACGCCAGGCCTCCCTGTCCATCACTAATTCCCGGAGTTTACTCAGACTCACGTCCATTGAGTCAGTGATGCCGTCCAGCCATCTCATCCTCTGTTGTCTTCTTCTCCTCCTGTCTTCACTCTTTCCCAGCATCAGAGTATTTTCAAATGAGTCTGTTTTTCACATCAAGTGGCCAAAGTATTGGAGCTACAACTTCAGCATCAGTTCTTCCAATGATTATTCCAGACTGATTTCCTTTAGGAATGACTGGTTGGATCTCCTCTCAGTCTAAGGGACTCTCAAGAGTCTTCTCCAACACCACAGTTCAAAAGCATGAGTTCTTCAGTGCTCAGCTTTCTTTATAGTCCAACTCTCACATCCATACATGACTACTGGAAAAGCCATAGCTTTGACTAGACAGACCTCTGTTGGCAAAGTAATGTCTCTGCTTATTCTAAAAGAGATCAGAATAAAAGACCACCTGATCTGCCTCTTGATAAATCTGTATACAGGTCAGGAAGCAACAGTTAGAACTGGACATGGAACAACAGACTGGTTCCAAGTAGGAAAAGGAGTGCATCAAGGCTGCATATTGTCACCCTGCTTGTTTAACTTATACGAAGAGTGCATCATGAGAAATGCTGGGCTGGATGAAGCACAAGCTGGAATCAAGATTGCCAGGAGAAATATCAATAACCTCAGATATGCAGATGACACCACCCTTATGGCAGAAAGAGAAGAACTAAAGAGCCTCTTGATGAAAGGGAAAGAGGAGAGTGAAAAAGTTGTCTTAAAGCTCAACATTCAGAAAACTAAGATCATGGCATCCAGTCCAATCACTTTATGGCAAACAGATGGGGAAACAATGGAAACAGTGTCAGACTTTATTTTGGGGGGCTCCAAAATCACTGCAGATGGTGACTGCAGCCATGAAATGAAGACACTTGCTCCTTGGAAGAAAAGTTGTGGCCAACCTAGACAGCAGAGATTGCACTTAGCAAAAGCAAATTTTCAGTCGATTTTATAGAGAAAATATTTGAAAATAGAATAATATTTTTCAATTACTGGTATGTACACATTTTTAAACTAAATTTTGTTGGAAAAGTCCAAATATTTATACAAGAATAGTGCGATAAACTCTCTTGTTTCTGACACCTACTGTCAACTCTTTCACCTCCTGATCATCTTAGTTTAATCTATTTCACACACTCCTATTTTACTCCTACCCTTCCAAATCACACCATTTATGCATCTATGTTCTCCTTATATTACTCTCAATATGACTTTGAAGAAAATGTATCATTTCACCTATAAATGTCAGTGTATCTAAAATATATGGGCTGCCTTTCTTTGACATAACTATAATATTATTATACTTAACAGTTACAGTTTCTAAACATCTTCAAGTATCTGCAGTCAATATTCAAAAGTCTAATTGTCTTATCAAAGTCACAAGTGCTCTTTGTGTTTTTACAGCTTGTTTGAATTTGGATGCAACCCACACACTATAATCAATTGGTCAATCTCTTATGTCTCTTTTAATCAGTAGAGTTTTCTCTCTAGATCACTTTTTCCTTGGAATATATTTGGAGAAGATATAAGATCAACTTCTCCTTAGAGTCTTCCACAGACTGGGTTTCATTGTGTGCGTCCACAAGCTGTTATATACGTGCTGTGTTGGCCTCTGTATTTCCTTTCTATTCATAATTGGATCTAAGTGAGCTCACTCAGACTCGGTTTTCATGGCGAGACTGCTTCCTTGGTGGTGGTTCGGTTTTTCAGGAGAAGGCTCATGGGATCTGACTGTCTCTCGTCTTACGACGCTGACTTCTGTTGCCTTCTGTTGAGCTCACTGACTGAATTCACTAATCGCTGGAATCATACAATGGCTGTATTCTGATGCCTTCATTTACTGACTAGAATGCTTCTATAAATAAAAACTTCTCTTCATCCACTATTTGGTCAGCCAGCGGTACAGTTCATTTAGGAAAAAGCAGATAAGTGTTTGTTTCTTCTCCTTTATTACCTGTTTTCAAAATATGTTGATCACTAGCGTCCTTCCACAGTTACTGGCTTCTACTAAAGAAAGACTTTATATAACTTTCCATTTGTATTTGCAAGGAGTGTCAAAATCATAGCTCGATACATTTTTAAATATAAATTTATTTTAATTGGAGGCTAATTACTTTACAATATTGTATTGGTTTTGCCATACATGAACATGAATCTGCCCCAGGTGTATACGTGTTCCCCATCCTGAACCCCCCTCCCTCCTCCCTCCCCATACCATCCCGCTAGGTCATCCCAGTGCACCAGCCCTGAACACCCTGTATCATGCATCGAAACTGGACTGGCGATTCGTTTCACATATGATGTTATACATGTTTCAATGCCATTCCCCCAAATCATCCCCCCCTCGCCCTCTCCCATGGAGTCCAGAAGACTGTTCTATACCTCTATACACCTGTCTCAGCAAATGGACTAGCAATCTTTCTAAATGACATTATAAGTTAAGGGTGTATTTTTTAAAATCCTTTTATTTTTTACTTTACTGACTGGTTTTCCACTTGACATTATTGTTATAACAAGATGAATAGCATAGAGCTTTATCAGATGCGGCCTCAGAAATTGCCTTGTCCACATGTCTCCTTTGTTGTAAACTTAGGGAAATGAGGCCAACTGAAATCCAGCCACCTGCCCAGAATGGCCCCAACAATTGGTACAAGGCCTGGTTCCAGATTTCTTGTTTCCTATTCCAGAAATCTTTTCTGAACTCTAAGAGGCTGGTTCTATCAAGAATTCTAGTTAAAATCATTAGTAAATACAAGAAAACAAATCTCACTTTCACAGACTACACTTGAATTTAAATAAGCCATCATTCAAAAGCTCATTCCAAGGCAGACATTTTGGAACTCAAAGCATTTTCCCAAAGTAACTCAAATTTCACTGTGACTAAAACCCAGGCTGCACTAATAAGCCGTTCTTAGTCATAATTTAACACAAGTACAGAGCCCTACATGTGAACTACTGTGAACAACCGCCCTTTAATAGACGTTGATGAGCATATGAAAACTTCCATTGCAAACACTCTTCACTGCCTGAGAACTTTCTATGTGCTTCTTTGTTTCATTTCCACAATACTGAAGGGTAGGTTAGGACCAGGCCCAAGAGAAATTTGACCTAGCCAAGAGAAATTTGAGGTTAAAATGAGGAGCTCAGAAAGGCACAGTAAGAGGTGGAGCTTGGCCTGGAGCCTGGGTGGCTAACGGCAGAAAGACTGAGGGAGTTCTTTAGAAAAGAGTTGAGCGAGGGAGGCCGACCCTCAGAAGAAGTGCTGATTCAGCTGAGAAAAGTGTTCCCTGCTGTGGAATTGTACCAAGAAAGCCCTGATCCTCACTTCACAACGAAGCTAGGTGTGTACGTGAGAGAGACGGTGGTAGACAGCTTCTGTGCCTGCTGTAACCACAGTCTGGTATCACCCCCTCCCTCCAGTACGGGCACATCATACTAACCCTCCACAAAGCAAGAGAATATGGCCGGAGTGTCGGAAATCAGATTATGAGAAGCCACGACTTCCCCTGGCTCTCGCTCGCATCAACCCTGCAGGAAGAAGCCAGCCGCCATCTTGTGGGAGTGGCCTTGTGGAGAAGCCAAGCTGGTGAAGAGCGGAAGGCTCCGTCCGCAGCCCTGGAGGAACTGAAGTTTGCCCACAGCCACGTGAGTGTCTTGGGAGAGAATTCTTGAGCATCAGTCAAGTCTTGGGCTGACTGGATCCTTGGTTGATATTTTAACCTACAACCTCATGAGAGACCTAAGGACCAGAAATGCCCACTCAGCTTGAGTTCCTGATGCACAGAAATTTGGATACTAAATGCTTACTGTTTAAAACTCTATGTTTGGGGGTAATTTGTTAAACAACAGATAGCTAACTCAGTGTCATTCCTAAATCAATGAACATTTGTTCTTCATTGGTATATTATATATACACCCTGTCATTTACTTAGGAATGCTGTTTTTATGTTGCATAAGATAACAGAGGCTTTTTTTTTTCTTTTCTGGTTACTCTATTTTGTCCCTGAAAAGTAACAAAGCCAAACAAAGCATATATTGGATTGGCCAAAATGTTTGTTAGGGTCTTTCATAACATCTTATGGAAAAGCTCAAATAAATGTCTTGGCCAACCCAATGTATGTGTATTTGCTGTTGTTTAGAAGCTAATTCATCTCCAACTCTTTTGCAACCCCATAGACTTTAGCCCACCAGGCTCCTCTGTCCATGAGATGTCCCAGGCAAGAATACTAGAGGGGGAGGCATTTCTTTCTCCAGGGGATTTTCCCTACTCAGGGATTGAACCTGAGTCTCCTGCTTGTCAACCAGATTTTTTTTTTTACCTCTGTGCCACCTGGGAAGCCCCTTATATGTATGTTAGTGATTGTCAACTGGATGACACTTAGTTCCCAAGAAATACTTGGCAATGGCAATATCTGAAGAAATTTTTGGAGCTTGATACTGAAATCTAGTGGATAGAGGGCAGAGATTCTGATAAACATCCTACAAGGCAGAGGACAGACACCCACACCAAAGAATTATCCAGGTGAAAACGTCAATAGTTATTGAGAAATCTTAGTATATAACCACTGATGTATATCTATTCAGAAAACAACTATGTTTACAAAATTGAAGCTTTAAGATATCACATTGAAACTTTAGGAGATAAATATGTTTTCTACAATTTTTTCATGTCTCCTCTTCCTATTAACATTTTTGTCAAATTGAAGTGAAATATTTTAATTATATAAAGGCAATTTTCTTTCCATTAAAATGAATAGCATGGGTTTTAATGTGTGAAACAGTGGGTAGCGCAGTGGTATATTCAAATTGTTGATTGTTCCTGTTGTTATCAGGAGCACGTAGATTGATATTTTGGAAAAGTAATTGTTTGACATTAAATTTGGAACATCGCGGTTCATGAAACTCAACACAGACTGATGAAAATAAATGTGGGGATGACTCTAAAGAAGTCAATTGAGAACAGATATTTATAGAGGGCCTGCAAATGAGACACATTTATTATAGGCAAGTGGGTCCCAGCACCCTCTCCTAAAGATGGATTACCCTCGAGGATCAGAGCTTAATGAAGATGACAAAGTCGACCATTTTTTTCACAACATTTACAAGTGTGAAACAGATCAGTCACAAATGCAAATGAACAACATTGCTGGGATGAGCCATGTAAAATCCACGGTCTAGAGTTCACTCCATTAGAAAGGCTTTCAGAAATCTAAACAAATAGTATATACAAAGAACAGCTTATCTTAGAAAAATAAGTTAAATCTAGTAGGACCGCCAGGATACATGGAGGCATCTCGGATCCAGAAGGAGCTGAAGGTCGAGTTACTGAAGACAATACTGCTCTCTGAGGTGCGGTTACCTAGAAATCATTCTGAACTTTTCCTCTGAAGCAACAGCAACATAACATAATAATAGGACTTTGAAAAGAACTGTGATGCTTTATGGGCTTCCCTAGTGGCTCAGATAGTAAAGCTATACTGGAGACTTGGGTTCGATTCCTGGGTTGGGAAGATCCCCTGGAGGAGGACACGGCAACCCACTCCAGTATCTTTACCTGGAGAATCCCANATAATAGGACTTTGAAAAGAACTGTGATGCTTTATGGGCTTCCCTAGTGGCTCAGATAGTAAAGCTATATTGGAGACTTGGGTTCGATTCCTGGGTTGGGAAGATCCCCTGGAGGAGGACATGGCAACCCACTCCAGTATCTTTACCTGGAGAATCCCATGGACAGAGGAGCCTGACGGGCTGCAGTCCATGGGGTCACAAAGAGTTGGACATGACTAAAGTGACATAGCACACACACACACGTGGTAATTAACAATAAAGAAAATGATAGCACAGTGCAGCTGCTGAAATCTTTGGGTTGATGAATCACGGATCTGGGTTCAAGTCTTGACTCTGACACATCTAGCTGGTGAAATTAGGGTTAAATGAAGATTAAGTCAGATACAGCATATAAGCATGGCACTTGAGGAGAGAAGGAGTTCAAAATCTTATTAGCTGTTACCACAATGACCAAAATCTGATATGTAATATCATAGCCATTCCTAATACAACATCCTTTTCCACTGAAACAGACAGCATCCATCAGACAGCTCACGGAAACGTGGCGATTCCTGGGTTCCATTTCTGGGTGTGACTGACGTCAGCCATGGGGCAGGTGCAGGCCATGGCAAAGTGTTGCCAGCCGTAGACGTTTGCTGGCAGCCACTGAGCCTCTTTGCTGAATACAGGGTAATAACTCCATCAGTGGCCTCACATGCCCACACACAAATCCATTCTCACTCCTTTCTCATAAGAATTTTACAAGATGAAGCTTTCTGATTATATAAACGTATACCTACACTTTTGGTATTTCTGATTGGATCTAAAAGGCACATGCTTTACTGGAAGAGTCTGGTACAGATCATTGACTTTACATTTAGCTGGGTTCCCCACATTTCTTGCCTGGAGAATCCCAGGGACGGGGGAGCCTGGTTGGCTGCCATCTATAGAGTCAGACACGACTGAAGTGACTTAGCAGCAGCAGTCACATTTCAATTTCTCACCCCAATCATTTTCATCTTCACTGTTTAGGGACCAAAGAGTGACATCAGTGAGCTTGGATTATTTGATCAAAGATGTTTTCTATAAAAAAAAAAACTGTCTGGAAAATCTGAATTCAAATTGAAACCATCTCCACATCAGTGTTCTAGATTCTCTCCAGAAATAAGATGGATTTAGCAAAGAAGGAGGAGCTCTTAAACCTAAAACCTGCCTGCAGATATTTTACACGGGTTATTGACTTTCTTTTCTTTTCAGGCAAAGTTCTTTCATTTTAAAAACTTACATAGAAACCGATATTCTTCTACATGGCTTATTATTTTGTGTGTCATAAAACAAATCCATGTTCTAGCAACAGTGAATAATGGACAAACATTAGGGATGTTATCTCTGCCATTATTTTCCTCTTTGAAGCTCTATCAGAATACTAGGAGAAATAATTGAATAATAAATCCTGAGGAAATAGTAGAGATCTGTCCATGATAGACAACATTAGCAGCATTGAGTGGAAAATAACTTCCCCACTATAGGAAACAATTACTTTTCTATACAAAAGGAAGACTATTAAAAAATTGGGCGAGGTTGGAAATTTTTACAAGATGTCTTAGAAAAATTTCATCATTCTTTCAGGGATTAAGTATAAAATACTGTAGGCATTTAGGCAATTTTTATGAAGTAAATGAGTTAGTCGTCTACGTCAATATTGATAGTGATGAATATTCCAGACATTTAATTTTCAGGGACAGATTTAATTTCAAGATTCTCTTTATCACACTTACTGCAGGCAACCCAATGAACAAAGCCTAATTAGGGTTAGTGCATATTTGCACAAGGATAGATTTTATATCTACAAACAAATGAATCTGACATCATTCAGTTCTGGGACTGGAGAAAATGATGGAGCTGGATCTGAGGTGTGAGTGCAAGGTGACTGGGCATGCAAGACATCAGATTTTCTCTGCCTTTGAGCTGAGGTTGTCCTGGGCCCTACCTCCCAGGTTTTCTGGTTTTTCTCACTTTAATTGTTTACTTTCTTGCCAGCTCTATGACTCACTCTAAAATACTTGCTGTAGATTGCCGAGACCAATTGGGAACAGATTGGAGAAGCGCTCACAGCTTGGGAGAGGGAGGGAGTCTTGGAGTCCCCTTGATACTCAAGCAGAGCACTCAAGCANACCTCCCAGGTTTTCTGGTTTTTCTCACTTTAATTGTTTACTTTCTTGCCAGCTCTATGACTCACTCTAAAATACTTGCTGTAGATTGCCGAGACCAATTGGGAACAGATTGGAGAAGCGCTCACAGCTTGGGAGAGGGAGGGAGTCTTGGAGTCCCCTTGATACTCAAGCAGAGCACTCAAGCAAAAATCACGGGGGCTCGTGCTAAGGAGGGGGTTTCCTTGAGAGCTCAGCTGGCAAAGAATCCGCCTGCAGTGCAGGAGACCCTGATTTGATTCCTGGGTCGGGAAGATCCCCTGAAGAAGGGAAAGTATTCTTGGGCTTCCCTTGTGGTTCAGCTAGTAAAGAATCTACAATGCAGAAGACCTGGGTTTGACCCCTGGGTTGGGAAGATCCCCTGGAGATGGGCAAGGCTACCCACTCCAGTATTCTGGCCTGGATATTTCCATGGACTGTATAGTCCATGGGATCACAAAGACTCGGGCATGACTAAGCGACTTCCACTTTCACACTTTCAGTGCGGAGGAAGCCTCAAAACTTCCTGCATGAGCCTGTGCTGTGTAGTGATTGTCATGTAAATCAGTCCCACATGGCCCCTCCACAGTGGCACTGTCTTGCTTCTTCACAGCAGTATATGACCATTGGCTTAAAGCCTACTGGCACACATAACTTGCTTTCTGCTACTGCTGCTGCTGCCGCCAAGTCGCTTCCGTCGTGTCTGACTCTGTGCGACCCCATAGACGGCAGCCCATCAGGCTCCCCCATCCCTGGGATTCTCCAGGCAGAAACACTGGAGTGGGTTGCCATTTCCTTCTCCAATGCATGAAAGTGAAGAGTGAAAGTGAAGTTGCTCAGTCGTGTCTGACTCTTAGTGATCCCATGGACTGCAGCCTACCAGGCTCCTCTGTCCATGGGATTTTCCAGGCAAGAGTACTGGAGTGGGGTGCCATTGTCCACAGACTTTTGGATCCTGCTTACTTTGCATATCCCATGAATCTGCGCCCAACATCTGCCCGCTGTAGGAAAGAGAAACCCTGTGTCTATAAAAGACCCAACCCTCTACTGCCCCCCAGAGCAACCCAACCCAGAGACACCCGCCCCCCAGGTCTGAGTGGTGTCACCTTGACTTGCACACCCTCTCCACCCCACCCCCCCCGCCCTCAGAACTCCCCTTGTCCTTTGTCTTCCCTGTCCAGTGGTCACCTGCAGCTCTCTCTGAAGTTTCTCTGCCTAGAGAACTAGAATCCTGTCCAAGGACCACTTAGCAGACCGTGCGGTGCTGTCATTTCATGGTCCTGTCTTTGCCTTGGTCAGTCCTGAAGTCCTTGAACTCACCACAGGGAGCAATAAAATATGTACCCAAGAGAGGAGCACAGACTGATCTGGAAAGATAGTGCATCCATCAGAACCTTGCTGCTAGACCAAGGACTGACAATCAGAGAACAGGCAAGGAAGCAGGGGATGCTGGTGTGGGAGGAGGGTGGTCCTGGAAGTGTATCCAGGGGAAGCCAGAGAGAGTTGATGACCCAGGACCAAGTATCAGACCTCCACCCAACCTTGGCTCTGTGTTAACACTACCCCACTACCCCAAGATTTAGACAGGACCCTGTGGAGGGCTGGAGAGGAGGCTGTGCAATGCCTGCTTGTCCACAATCAACTAAGATGAAGTTGTGGTCCCTCTAGTCAAAGCTATGGTTTTTCCAGTAGTCATGTACGGCTGTAAGAGTTGGGGCATAAAGAAGGCTGAGAGCCGAAGAATCGATGCTTTTCAGTTGTGGTGCTGGAGAAGATTCTTGAGAATCTCTTGGACTGCAAGGAGATCAAAGCAGTCAATCCTAAAGGAAATCATTCCTAAATATTCTGAATGCTGATGCTGAAGCTGAAGCTGCAGTACTTTGGCCACCTGATGTGAAGTCAGTTCATCAGAAAAGACCCTGATGCTGAGGACTGAAGGCAAAAGAAGGGGGTGGCAGAGGACGAGTTGTTTAGATAGCATCACCAACTCAGTGGGCATGAATCTGAGCAAATGCTGGGAGATAGTGAAGGACAGGGGAGCCTGGAGTGCTGCAGTACATGGGGTTGCAAAGAGTCGGACACAACTTAGTGACTGGACAACAGCCACAACTGGTTGTGGTCACTGGTGTCAGAGGAGGCTCAAGACAAAAATAAATTCAGCTATATGAGAAGTGAAGGACAGAAAAGTGCTGTGTTGTTTGCTCATCTGAGTTGGTGACCTGGTAAAATTTTACCTATTAGATCTGTTTTCTATTTTGATCTAACTAAATTAGAACTTTTTTGTCCTCTCCACATGCTGTAGATCAATTCATCAGTTTCCAACTGGCTTCAGTCTGTTGGGTCTGATAGACTGCTCCATATGGTTAACATTTTCTTGTTTAGAGAAAAGTGTTTATAAAATGTGCCAACAAAGATCAGTCTAGTCAAAGCTATGGTTTTTCCAGTAGTCATATATGGATGTGAGAGTTGGACTGTAAAGAAAGCTGAGCACCGAACTTTGGTATTGGAGAACTGTGGTATTGGAGAAGACTCTTGAGAGTCCCTTGAACTGCAAGGAGATCAAACCAGTCAGTCCTAAAGGAAATCAGTCTTGAATATTCATTAGCTGGACTGATGCTGAAGCTGAAACTCCAATATTTTGGCCACCTGATGCTGAAGAACTGACTCATTGGAAAATAACCTGATGTTGGGAAAGATTGAAGGCAGGAGAAGAGGATGAGAGGATGAGATGGTTGGATGGCATCACTGACTCGATGGACATGAGTTTGAGCAAACTCCGGGAGTTGGTGATGGACAGGGAGGCCTGGCGTGCAGCACTCCATGGAGTCGCAGAGTCAGACACAACTGAGTGACTGAACTGAACTGAATTGCTAAAAAAAAAAGAAAAAAAAAGCCATAATTTTTAAAAGCTGACACTATTGAATTAATCTACTGAAGTTTTCTCAAAATATTTACTGGTGTTGTTAACAGATGATAGATACAAACAGCACCAGAGGTGAGTTTATCATGAAGCTAAAGGAGTCTTAGTTACATAGCTACCACTTACAAAGACCTTTCCCAGGGCCATGGATGGGCCCTAGGAATTTCACATTAATAATGTCATGGTCTTTATCTTAAGGTAAAAAACTCAACCCCCAAGCTTGAATATTCCCCCAAATAGCATATTCTAACCGAAGTTAAGATGCTACAAGGCAAAGCTTTGATTCTGCATCGTGTGAAATTGAGGCCAGAAGAAACGGTTTCCTTTGTAGCCACTTCTGTGTCTGGTGTCCAGGAGGCTCTGGAGGTTTGGATTGTAAGACCACACTCGACTTTCAGGACCCAGACACCAGATGGCATGCACGATTCTTTAGGCTCAGATAAACCCATGGCTGGAAATCCGTACCCTATTTGGTGAGTTAGCACACCTACATGGGCTCATCTGGGGTAGCATATTAGTTGTCTATGCTGTAGGATGGTCTTTCAAACTCTACTACAAATTTAGGTGAATGTGGACAATTACTTCCCTGATGGCTCAGTGGTAAAGAATTTGCCTGCAATGCAGGAGACCCAGGAAATTCTGGTTCAATCCCTGGATTGGGAAGATCCCCTGGAGGAAGAAATAACAACCCACTCCAGTAGGTTGGAAAAAATGCCATGGCAAGAGGAAGAAGAGCCTGTGGGGTTACAGGGCTACAGTCCATGGGGTCACAAAGGGTCAGACACGACTGAACAACTGAGTACACAGGCACAGGCAATCACTTAACCTTCCAGTCTCAATTTTTCACATATGAACTGGAGATGATAAGTCTCTACATCAAAAGGATACAGTGTGGAAGAAAGGGGGAAATATACGTGCATAGCCTAGAACCTGTCTCACAATAAACATGTCCAACTCGCATGCCCCAGACTCTTACTTGTATATTGAGGGTGTGGGGTGTGGATAAAGAGAAAAAGTGACAACTTATTATCTGACATTATATGCAAGCCCCCAGCTGAAGACATTATGGTAGGTTGATCTCCAGTTACCAAAATCTTCATTGCCAAATGTCCATCAAGTGGCGAATGAATAAACAGGTGGTGGTACTTCCATAAAGCAGAACATGATCCGGTGATAAAATGGAATAACCTTCTAACACGTGCAGCCACATGGATGCATCAGAAACGCATTCCCTTAGGTCAAAGAAGCCACGTTCAAAAGACTGCACACTGTAGGATTCCATTTGTATGACCTGCTGGAAAAGGCAAAACTACCAAGGGAGAAAATCACCCCATGGCTGACTGCAGTGGGCCCAAGAGACTTTGGGAGGGTGATAGAAACCCTTCTATCTCTTGATTACAGCAGTGGTAACTTGATTGTAAGTTTTATCCAACATGTATGGAACGGTGCACTTACAGGAGTGAATTTTACTCGAGGTGCATGCTGGGTATAATGATGCAAGATGTACCTCAATGAATCTGATCCAAGCAAACAAAAGGAAACATTCCTTTGCACTGCAGACATGGCCAGAGGCTGCTCAGAGCTCTGTTATCAGCAGCACTCCTGGGTCC
>SJYA01002559.1:17615-41466 GCA_006410615.1 Neotragus moschatus | reverse complement strand
TGTTGTTTGAAGAGGGTGTTTGCTATGACAAGTTTGTTCTCTTGGCAAAACTCTATTAGCCTTTACCCTACTTCATTCTGTATTTCAAGGCCAAATTCGCCTGTTACTCCAGATGTTTCTTGACTTCCTACTTTTGCATTCCAGTTCCCTGTAATGAAAAAGACATCCTTTTTGGGTGTTAGTTCTAAAAGGGCTTATAGGTCTTCATAGACCCATTCAACTTCAGCTTCTTCAGCTTTACTGATTGGGCATAGGCTTGGATTACTGTGATATTGAATGGTTTGCCTTGGAAATGAACAGAGATCATTCTGTCGTTTTNAAGACATCCTTTTTGGGTGTTAGTTCTAAAAGGGCTTATAGGTCTTCATAGACCCATTCAACTTCAGCTTCTTCAGCTTTACTGATTGGGCATAGGCTTGGATTACTGTGATATTGAATGGTTTGCCTTGGAAATGAACAGAGATCATTCTGTCGTTTTAGAGATTGCATACAAGTACTGCATTTTGGACTCTTTTGTTGACCATGATGGCTACTCCATTTCTTCTGAGGTATTCCTGCCCACAGTAGTAGATATAATGGTCATCTGAGTTAAATTCACCCATTCCAGTCAATTTTAGTTCGCTGATTCCTAGAATGTTGACGTTCACTCTTGCCATCACCTGTTTGACTACTTCCAATTTTCCTTGATTCATGGACCTAACATTCCAGTTTCATATGCAATATTGCTCTTTACAGCATTGGACCTTGTTTCTATCACCAGTCACATCCACACTGGGTATTGTTTTTGCTTTCACTCTATGCCTTCATTCTTTCTGGAGTTATTTCTCCACTGATCTCCAGTAGCATATTGGGCATCTACCAACTCAGGGAGTTCCCCTTTCATTATCCTAGCATTTTGCCTTTTCATACTGTTCATGGGGTTCTCAAGGCAAGAATACTGAAGTGGCTTTCCATTCCCTTCTCCAGTGTATCACACCCTGTCAGACCTCTCTACCATGACCCTCCCGTCTTGAGTGGCCCCACACAGCATGGCTTATATCACTATAGGCTTATAAAAAATTTCTGTCATAAATATCAATTGTTTTCTTTGTGTTCAAGTTCATTTCTCTGGAAGATTTTTTCTTGGAGAATTAAACTGCAAAATTTCCCAAAAACTGGGAAGTAACATTTGATTGGAACATTGTCTATTTGTCACTTCCATGGGGAATGGTCATGGTGGGGCAGGTAAGATCAGAGATGACCATGAGCACCAAGACCAAGGCTGGTCAGGGGCAAGATGGGTGGCCAGAGAGGTTCCAAGAGCCAGTGATGGGGGAGACTGTTTAGGAGGAGCATAGAGGTGCCTCGGGCAAAGGAGAGGATGTGTCTTAGTATTTACTTTTATTTTTCATATAGGTAAAGTTCTATGATGAGAACCGGACCCAGGAAGAAGGCAGGAGATCCCTCATCTGTTGCAAAAGCCAATATAACGATATTGAACGCACTGCTCTTTCTCTTCATCAGGCTACGTATCTTACCAGATCTCCCTGTCCCTCTCCTGACAATGTAAACCTTCCTTCTCAAATATTCTCCTGACTTTATGAATCTCTCTGAGATGAATGAGTGTAATGAAAGAGGGGGCTCTAATTATCATATTCAGAATTGAATGATCTTCTCTCATAAATCATGCAAAGTAGAGAGTAGTTCCTAGTTAAAAAGACAGTGGAAAGCATAGCACAAAGCTCTGTGTGGCTTAGAATCTATTCCTTTCCTTGGAAACAGCAAAGACCCAACATTAGCATTTTGTTACACATTAAGTGTCAAATCATAGCAGTCTGGGGCATCTTACATGACAAGCAGCATGGCAAACACCAATTGATATGCTGTGACTTGACAAGTTTTCAGCATGGAAGTTGTTACCAGTGTTTACCTCTCTGCTGGAAAATGTGCCAATCCCGCAATAATCTGCCAACTAGATAAAGGTTTTGCATTAGAAACAAATGACCTCCTACCTTCAAAGCTCTTTTGCTTTGAAGACTGCATGTACAGAGTAGAAAAGGGTATATCCTGCCTCTTACCCAATTCTATAGTGAGTGCATACAAGGCAGGATGGATCAGGTGTGTATGACTGGACAACCAGTTAAAGTTGGACTGCATGGGATCGGATTCTCAGCAGCCAAAAAACTTTCTCTTCTCACACACACTGGTGTGACGTATTCAGTCGCATCTGGGCATTTCTTCCCCATCAGTTCATCTTTTGTCTCAAAAGAAGGTTTTGTTTTGCTTAAATCAAACAAGTAAAAGCAAGAAGAAGACAACAAAATGCCTCGTTCTCACTCACTTTTGTAGTGTGGCTGTGAAGTTAGCCTCAGCTTGAAAGATTGCCCCACCCAAAGGTGTGTTTTTCAGACTTCTCCACATTAGCCCTTAAGACACATATGTAAACCAACAAGTAAAAAATCTCAGAAGTTCTACCCTGAACTGAATATTTAAGTTGAAATAACAAAGACTGACACATTTTTGTGTTTCAAAACCTTGGATGCCCACTTCCTGGGAAGCTGCATAAGCTACATCTGGACTTAGAAGAAGCTGCACCCTTTCCTATAAATTTGGGCAAGAAAATTGAACTAATGGGTACTTATTTAGGTGAGAGGATCATTCATACACAGAGACACAGAAACATGCTGAAGACTCCTGAGAGTCCCTTGGACTCCAAGGATATCAAACTAGTCAATCCTAAAGGAAATCAACACTGAATATTCATTGGAAGGACTGATGCTGGAACTGAAGCTCCAATACTTTGATGCCACCTGATGCGAAGAGCCAACTCATTCAAAAAGACCCTGATGCTGGGAAAAATTGAGGGAAGGAGGAGAAGGGGACGACAGAAGATGAGATGGTTGGATGGCATCACTGACTCAATGGACATGAGTTTGTGTAAACTTTGGGAGATAGTGAAGGACAGGGAAGCCTGGTGTGCTGTAGTCCATGAAGTCACAAAGAGTCGGGCATGACTTAGTGACTGAACAACAACTACAACAAAGAAAGCTGAAATAATTGGCATTTATCTAGATGAAGGTCAAACAGTCATACAAAAACACAGACACACACAGACTGATATTCTTTCAGCTGACCACTGAATGGAGTGAAATAAAACCAAGCTTTAATTTTAGATTCAAATTGAAATTAGGTAATTTTTTTCTGATGTTAACTTTTTAATGTTGAACTATTTGACAGCCCAATAATAATTAGTTTCAGGAAAAGTTTTATTCACAAAAATTATCATAAATTATAATTTTGATCAAAAATAGATTTTATAAACCTTTCTAAGTCAAGTGTATATTTTGTGGTTACAAAAATTCATGATATCTATTCAACATCATTCTAACTATTGAACTTAGAAAGGATAATGGCTCGTATTATTTTAAATTTTCCCCTGTGAGAATTCAACTGTTTCTGTCTGTATATATAATGATTACTTCTACTCCCTGTATAGCTTATAAAAATTTATCAGTCACCTTCCTTTCTCAAGAATTCTGATATCTTGCAATATTTTTGACAAAATCCTTTCACACATAAGGAAAAAGAAATATGCATTGGAGGAATCATTGGAAAACTTCTATTCTGATGCAGAGAACTCAGGAAGAATATTGAGCTGTAGTCTTTTTCAAATTTTCAGTGTTTTTCAAAGATGACGGCACCTCTGTAAATGAAGCTGATAGAGTTTCACTTGCCTTGTTCAGAACATGAACATTATGTACAATCATACAGCAAATAATTCTTCTTCTTAGTGTTCATCTGGCACATGATTCATCTTATGGGCCGGAGATCCAAAAGGAAACTGATATTTAAAAATTTAATGCACTCCCACGTTAAAAAATCAGCTAGTAAAAGCCACTTCTGTAAAGGCAATCAACAACCCTCTAAAACCTAACCCTCCGTATGAGCAATAAGACACTGGCAAAAATTGCCAACACCAACATTTTCAAACTTCTGGAAATTAACCAAGCTTTTTAAAATTTTGAGGAGTGTTTATTCTAGATAATAACTGAATATTGGTAAAAGGACATCCTTGGTGGCTCAGTGGTAAAGAATCTGCCTGCAATGCAGGAGGTACAGGAGACATGGGTTCAATCCTTGGTTTGGAAGATCCCCTGGAGGAGGAGGGAAATGGCAACCCACCCCAGTATTCTCGCCTGGGAAATCCCATGGACAAAGGAGCCTGGTGGGCTACAGTGCCCAGGGCCACAAAGAGTAGGACACAGACTGAGTAGAGACACGCTTTAGTAAAGACAGTGATGTTTTAGTGTAATGTAACGTGACCCATTCCTATCACTCTCCATAATAGCATTAAAAACCAGCAATCATTTTGGCAATGAAAAAGAGCAATCTAGAAGTCACTGAAAGGAGCAGAACAGGTTGGAAGTCCCCAAAATGCAATCCTAGAGAACCTAGATGGGGTATCCTAGATAGCCCATCTCATAGGCCTCCTTATAACCCAGAGTTCACTTAGTGTGAACAGTCTTTTCCTCGGGATTGTTTCTTAAAAACAATTAACAACTGTTGTTTAACATTGCAGCTGCCTAAGGCCAACTGGTTGGGACAAACGAGAAGTTGACTAAAGAATTTCAAAGGAAAATCTCTAATCTGTCACCTATGGCTGGCCTTAAGGATCTACATAAACAGGAATTAAAGGGTAAGATCAATTCAGAAATTCAAGCATGCACCAATATGCACACAGAACCTCTTGGCAAACGTTGGGAACTTACTGGTTTAAGTCATTTTGGAAAATGTCTGTCAAATAGTTAGGTGACCGCCAAGGTTACTAAGCAGAGACTGGTTGTTACACACAATGAAGAATGTGGACTTTGGTGAATTCATGCAGGAAAGTCAGTAAATAAGCAAAGTGACATAACAACACAAATCCCTGAGAAGGGAAAGAGTCTGATTCGCTAAATCTCCACATTATGTTATTTTAAACATCCAGTTTTCAAAGTAAAGATGATACATGCAAAGAAACTGAACAGGAAGACTCCTGGAGATGGGCAGAAACAGTAAAAGAACATTGCCCCTGAATCAGCCCGGGTGGTGGACTTAACTATGCAAAATCTTTAATAAACTATCGTGTGTTCAAAGAACTAGAGGGAGTGGTACCTAAAGAATGGAAGGAAAATGCAAACAATGTCTCACCAACTAGAAAATACAAATGAATCAATAGAAATCAGGGGCAGAGGGGTAGTGGAAAAGCCAGGTAGAATCCTATAGTTGAAAGTACACCAACTAAAACTAATAAACATATTTGAGGGGAGAGATCAAGAACCAGTAAATTTAAGATAGCACAATTTAGATCAATTTAGCTGATTTAGTCTGAGGAACAGAAAGAAAAGAATAAAGAAAAATTAAAAGCATCTCAGATGCTGGCAAAACATCAAAAGAACGTGCATATATGCATTAATGGGAGTCCGAGGAGAAGAGTAGAGAAAGGCATAGTGAGGTAGTCTAAGTCGCTTCAGTTGTGTCCGACTCTGCGACCCTGTGGGCTGCAGCCCGCCAGGCTCCTCTGTCCATGGGATTCTCCAGGCAAGAATACTGGAGTGGTTGCTATTTCCTTCTCCAGGGGATCTTCCAAACCCAGGGATTGAACCTGGGTCTCTTAATGTCTCCTGCCTTGGCAGATGGATTCTTTACCACTAGCACCACCTGGGCACATACACACAAGTAGCAAAGGAAAAACTGAAAATACTAATGACCTCAGATTTCACAGATGTGAAGACAACTCACATCTCACTGGAAACCATAGCGATCAGAAAACACGAGAATGACTTATTTAATGTGCTGAAAGATTGTCAGCCAGTTCTATATGAAACAAACAAAAACCTGCTTCCTCATAACTGAACATCTGCAGGCAAGCCAAAAAGAGGAGAATTATTTATTAGCGGTAATGTCTGACAAATAACACTAAACTGAATTGTTCAGGTCCTTGAGCTATCTCCCTAAGTCCCTGATCATGACCTGACTCCTGGGCACAGTGGCTCCAGTGAGAGTATGTTCCTGCAGGTGGCATGTGTTTTAGGGGAAGTAGGGGAGACCTGAGATGCTGCAGTAGGTCTGTGGGTTGCATTTTGGGGGTGAAGGTGGAGCCCAGAAGAAGGGGAAGTTTTGCCCAACAGAACAACGTCCTGGGCTCTCAAGATATGGCATGACTTCCCAGGTGGTGATGCCTTACCCAGTTACAGTGATTATCTTTTCTAGTTCCCAGAGTCCCTGAGATATTTTGTTCCTATAAAGCCTATGAAGCTTTTGAAAAGTGATTAAATTCTATAAAGCAAAAATCAAGTAAAAGCTCTTTCTCTGTCTCCCCCCGATCCACCCATCTCTCCCCCTACCCTCTCTCTCACCTTCTCACCTCCTGTTTCACTGATTTCAACTCTCTCACTCCTGGTTACCCACCATAACATGTAAAATGACAGTCCTTTACTGAACGAGAGGAAGGTACAATTTAGATCCAAGGTGATTATCTCAGAATCTGCTTTGTTTGTGTGCGCACTGCTCATTGTAGCTGTGAAAATTACTTTATGTTTTTTTTTTTTCCTGATAATAACAGTGCTTTCATTCTCCACAATATGAATTAACTGCCAGGACCTCCTGATGCTTATTGTATTCGGTTATTAGGTGGAGGTTTAGCTCCTAAGATACCTGATCCCTCATCTCTCTCCAGGCTTCATCACATGCATGCACAGCTCCCCAAGAAGATTCAGACCATAATCACATCGCCTTCACTTAAAATATATGATGCTGTTAAAACATAGCTATAGCTTTATCATAAATAAGCCATTACCTGACTCTAGTGCCTTCTAAATTTATTTTTAAGGTAGCGGTATCTATGTCTATTCTCTGGCTGGAAAAAAAAAAAAAAGCTAAGAATATTCTTGGCTATTTTTCCCGGACAGAGAATTGTAAGAAGCTTGAAAATGATAGCTGGAATTCCATGTCTAATTCATGAGAATGTAAAAAGAAGGAGAAAAGGCTTCCGTAATTAAATCCCCCATGAATCCTATGAACGGAGGAGGCAGTAACGCTATCCACAGCCAGTCTGCATCCCAGCTGCCTGCTGCTGCCAACACATCTGTCTCTCCTCCATGACACAGCACTTCTTTGCCGCTGTATCTTTAATTGAAGAAAATCTGTGCTCTGAATGACAATTGCTCATAGGAAGCTGGGAACTGTCAGTCACCGCTTTGAAATGGTTTGGCGGTGGTTGGTGGTCTGTGGTTTAATAGTAAGTTGTGTCTGACTCTTGGCAGCCTCATGGACTGTAGCCTGCCAGGCTCCTCTGGTCCATGGGATTCTCCGGGCAAGAATACTGGAGCCAGTTGCTATTTCCTCCTCCAGGGGATCTTCCTGACCCAGGGACTGAACCCTCGTCTTCTAAAACTCCTGCATTGGCAGGTGAATTCTTTACTGCTGAGCTGCCTAAACAGGCCTTGAAATGCCTTGAGTTTCTTTGAACATGTGTATGTCCAGGATTAGCTCAGTTTTTATGTTTTTTTTTGTTTGTTTGTTTGTTTTTTGTCATTGAGTGTTTCTATTTTTTTTTTTTCAATTTTTCTTTGGTCTTTGAAATTTGATTTCCGAAGACAGAAAAGAGGGACATGTACTACGCATACAACTTACAACATCAGACTAGTTTGATGCAGTGACTGAGTAGGTGGACGCTGTGTATCGAGATATGACTCTGGCACTCGCCAGCTGTGCAGCATTGGGAAAGTTACTTAACCTTTCTGTGGCTGACAGCCAATGCTATGCATCGACTTGGCTAGGCTTCAGCGCCAAGTTGTTTGGTGAAACGTCAATCTAGATGTCGTTGTGAAGGTGATTCTTAGACGTGATTGACATTTAGATCCCTAGACTTTGAGTAATACAGGTCACCCTCATCATTATCCTATCAATTGAAGCTCCTAAGAGCATGGATTGAGGTTTCTCAAAGAAGAGGAAATGAATGGAGAAATCCTACCTGAGCTTCCCCCTTCTGTCTGTCCTGCAGAATTTGGACTCAAGACAGCAATGTCAAGCCTTCCCTGAATTCCCAGCCTGCTAGCCTGCCCTATAGATGTCAAAGAGAATGGCCACCCACTCCAGTATTCCTACCTGGAGAATTCCATGGACAGAGGAGCCTGGCAGGCTACAGTCCATGGGGTCCCAATGAGTCGGACACAGCTGAGCGACTAACACTTCACTTTCACAGTCACGTGAGCCAACCTCTTATAACTCTCCTCCTGTCTTTTAGTCCTCTCACCTAAAACCCAGACATTATCCCACAGAAGCAATGTAATGATATGTTGTCCTCATTTAAAAATTTTTTCTGTTTATGCATGAAAAAAGCATTTCTTGGAACTAGAGTAGGGTTGTAGAAATTCAGGATCTAATTCAACAGGAGTAAACGTAACACTATGTGTGAAACCTTGATATAGACATGATTTGTAGATTATGATTAAGGCTATCATGGTAGAAGTCTTATCTCTCATTCCTCCCCCACATTCTGCAGATAAATTGGGCTTGATAATTGAGCTGATGGATACAGAAATCATTGGCGCAAATGTCTTTGAAGAGAAAGGTACGAAGAATCACATGCAGGTGAGTTTTACAAGGGCAGAGTATGGTGCAGAATGACCTGTAAGAGGGACTAGGCACCAAATGTCCATAAATTTTGCAAGTGCATCATATTCCATAGGAATGTTTATGCTGCAGTTCAAGGTGAGACAGAGCCATAAATCTTAGTCCCCAAGGCAGAAAGTCTGTACTGGATCCAACCTTGTCCTGAGAGTCTAAAGTTTATTGCTTGAACTTACATGGAAATGTAAAACATTGGCTGTTTCCTTGATCAACATGAAGATCATATAAAAAAGTTACAATCATGTTTGTTCAGAGTCTTTGTCGTTGCTGCCTTATCTTACTCTTTCTTTAAACCACACACAAAACTTCTCCTCTGCTCTGCCTGCTTACTAGACCCTGAACACAGCTTTGATAATACAGCAGCTGAGATCTGATTTTGTTTCCTAGACTCACTGAAACTGAAGTTTTAGCGAATCAGCAGAACTCTCTAAGATAGCCTTCTTCACTTATAGGCTCAGACTTTGGTGGCTTTGCTGTTGCAGCAAGAACTCATCATTTGTAATTTCTCCAGACTCAGTCATTCTGCACTTCCAAGCTGATATTTCCTTTTACCCTCTTGAGATTGATCCTAATGAAAGACATACATTGTTTCAATGATAATTATACAATGGCCCTCAGTCATAAGAACTGATTTCCCAAGTGGAATGGAGTTTTTTTTTTTTTTTAATAGGCAAAGTTTTGCCCATCTTTTATGGTAAGTTCAAACTTTTCAGGGGTGGAAGCTTACATTACATGACTTCCAAGAAACATTTACCAGAGGATCTAGGTGCACCCTTCTAGGAGTCAATACCTTCCCAAGCCTCAGGTGGAGTTGGGGTAGGGACAAAGTGTCTTTTGTTAGATTGCCCAGGGCTGGGAGGGTTTGCTTGGATAACACTTATATTCAGACCTTTTTTTTTTTTTTTTGTCCAAGTTATTTGTTGTGTTGGAAGGAACAAAATTTGGGCATCAGGCCAGTCATAGTTTGAGTTTGAGTTTCACCAATTACAATTTGTATAATCTTTAGAAAATTACTTATATATGGTAATCCTCCGTTCTTGCAATGTTAAGTGGCAATGAAAATATCTGGCTTGAATTACCTCAGTGATTAATTATGGAACAATAGCTGTAATGTTAATGCCATGATCCAAGCTTGCACGTTTGTTGGGAACAGAAATGATCTACTTGGTGAATGGATTTCAGAAACTTCATACATGGGTGTGAGAGTCCGTGGAGAGATCGAGACAGAAATATAAAAACGGAGACTTCAGCATGTAGGTGAGAAGAGAAGATGCCGGCTGAGGCGAGGTGAGAAATGAATTTGAAACCTTAAAAGGCCCCCACACGGAAAGAACCAGCAGGAGAAGTAGAAACCAGGTAGTAATAGTTTAAGATACTGATCAAGTCAAGGAAAAGCTTGCCAAGTACAGACAAAAATTTTCAACTAAAATACACTGTAAGTTCTACTCCCAATAAACTCTCACTACACAAATGGGAATATACAAGAAGAAAGGTCTTTTGCCATTATAGCAACAATGTTAGGTGAACAGTTGACATTATTGTTTTGATCCTTCAGAGAAGAACATAAGACAATTTATCAAAGATATGGTGAACTGGATTAAAGGGTGAGATAATGTAGAAATTTCACAATTCAACTGTCTGTCCACTTCACTTATTTCAATACAATAGTCCAAGGCAGTAAAATGTAAGCAGTATGTATTAATTTTATAAAAACACTAGACAAGTACATTAGCAGAACAAACTCATGTTTCATTGTTTTAATATGTATTTTGGCAAATAGAATATTTTCCAGGGGTATGAAAATAATAGCAATAATTACTGCAGGAATGTTAATTCATATTAAAGCTGTGAAAATTAAAATGCCGTAAAATAGTATCTTTTAAAAGTGAAGTACATTACCACACAAGCTAACCACTTTAGTAAAGGGTGACTTTTATTTGAAAATGTGTGCTGTGCTAAGTCACTTCAGTCATGTCTGACTCTCTGTGACCCCACGGATTGTAGCCACCAAACTCCACTCTCCATAGGATTTTCCAAGCAAGAATACCAGAATGGTTTGCCACTCCATTCTTCAGGGCATCTTTCTGACCCAGGAATCGAATTTGAATCTCTTGTGTCTCCTTATTTGAAGATGCTTCAGTGATATTAGTAATAATGTAGCAATATGTTATGAAATTTACTGTTTATATCAATTCCACTGGCTATTTTGAGACTAATCAAGAGTGTAAGTATTCTAATTTTCCTCAGATAAATCTGGTACACAGTTTCCTATCAAATACAATATTTCATGGAATTCTTATTGTTATTTTGAAAGAGTGAATATGGCCAGTGGGGCAAATTCAAGATCTCTGTTACCATGTTTAAACATGAGATTAAATAGTGATGAAATTGAAGCATGAAATTTTCACTTAAGAATCAAAACATTAAAAAATAGAATATTTTGAAACTTGGACTGCTCATTCAAAATATCAAGCACTGGGCATGTAATATTTAAAAAAATAATTTTGTTAAATTAGACAGTCTAAAACTCTCTAATGTTGATAATAATTTATTTTAATGTAATTACATCATAGTTCTTATACACATAATTTATTACAAATATGATTAAAATATATTTTTTAAACATATTAGTAATTTTTTGAAAGACACAGTTGTATATTCTGTGGGCCAGTGATTCATTAGCAGATAAACTTTAGCTTATTTTATCAGAAGTTAAGAATATCAAGAGACTATTCATAAGGGCAAAACCATCCAGATGGAAATAGGAAAATAGATTCACACCATAGAGTATTAAACAGCCCTAAAAAGGAATTTACCACAGTTACAAGAAGTGGCTTGAATTAAATTTTGTAAGATCAAGAAAAGAAAAAAACTATACAGGGAGACTTTTTGCTATTGTTTAGTCGTTGTGTCCACCTCTGCGACTCCATGGATTATAGCCCACCAGGCTCCTCTGTCCATAAGAAGGCCTGAATACTAGAGTGGGTTGCCATTTCCTTCTCCAGGAAGTTTCCCTGTCCTAGGGATCGAACTCATGTCTCCTTCATTGGCGGGAATTGGCAGCCAAATTCTTTACTGCTGAGCCATAATAAAGACTAGATTTCGTAAATTTGCCTCAGATTAAACTTGAACTAAGTGGTAACAAAATAAAATGATATGTTTTAAGCATATACATATATGTGGTCAGATATTAATAACACACAGGTTTTAAAGTTTGCTCTTGGAAGAGGTAACATGTTTATGATGTTCATATTGTATCCCCTAATTAATCAGTACAACTTTGGTTGTAACCATATCTGTCTGAACTCAAGCCCCTGGCATTTAGGGAACAAAAACAGAGAGTTTCTGCATGCTTTTCAGTCATACCTTGTGTAATCAAGTCCCTGTGACCTACAGCAGTGACCTTGAAAATCCACCCTTTAAGATTGTCCATTTTAGGAGATTGGTATGGGTTGGGAATGGAAGGGGAAGGCGCTAATGTTAAAGAAGCTGCCTGCCAATGCAGAAGATGTAAGAGACACAAGTACAAACCCTGGGCCAGGAAGATCCTCTGGAGTAAGGCATAACAATAAGCTCCAGTATTCTTGCCTGGAGAATCCCATGGACAGAGGAGCCTAGAAGGCTACAGTACATAGTATCTAAAAGAGTCGGACACAACTGAAGTGACTTAGCAGGCAGTTTTCTAGTTGGATAACCATTTAGATATTATAGAAAAAAAAAACAGCTCTGAAAACAACTGCTACCAAAAACACTGAAGAATTCTTGAAAGTCCCTTGGACAGTAAGGAGATAAAATTAGTCAACCCTAAAGGAGATCAACCCTGGAGAGTCATTGGAAGGACTGATGCTGAAACTGAAGCTCCAATACTTTGGCCGCCTGATGCAAAAAGCCGACTCATTGGGAAAGACTGATGCTGGGAAAGACTGAAGGCAGGAGGAGAAGGGAATGATAGAGGACTGGATGGTTTACGACATCATCAATTCAATGGACACGAGTTTGAGCAAACTCTGGGAGATAGTGGAGGACAGAGGAGCCTGGCAATCTGCAGTCCACAGGGTGCAAAGAGTTAGACACAACTTAGGCACTGAGCAGCAACAAAACTCTACCAAGGAATGTTGAAAGCCTATTGTTAACAAATATTAAACTATATAAAACCTATCTGCATCTTGAATACTTGAGAGATATACAGTCTTCCCATCTGGGCAGACTGAAGAGTGAATGAAGAACAGCCCTACCATAATTAGAACACAAAATCAAATAGCAAATTTTGATAAAATTGTATTTTCTGCATTATCTAATAGAGGCATGCTTATTATTCAATATGGTTATTGACTCAAACTGCTATTTGTTTCATAATATGATCATTAAACTTTTCATCCTGTTTTAATAATGATAAAAATATTGGCCCAGAAATTCTTCTTGTATGGAAATATTGTTATTTATTCAACTTTAACCCCGAGCACAAAATCTTTGTTTTTGTGAGTTCATTTTATTCTGTGTGGCTTTCATAAGCTTTGTGTTAATGAGCCTCATGGTCAAAACATCACACACTGCTTTGAACAGTGAGGGGCAAAGGTGGAAAATAATTAGTAACTATTTTAGGCCTCAAGGTCTTTCAGTGACAATAGGAAGAGGAGAGAGTAAAACAGAATAATGAGGAAAGAACTTTCCCAGCAGGACACAGGCAAAATTAATTTGTTGTTGCTGTTCAGTTGGCCAGTTGTGTCTGACTCTTGGCGACCTCATGAACAAGAGTGTGCCAGACTCCTCAGTCCTCTGCTATCTCTCAGAGTTTTCTCAGATTCATGTCCATTGAGATCGTGGTGCTATATCTAACCATCTCATCCTCTGCAGTCCCCTTCTCCTCCTGCCTTCAATCTTTCTCAGCATCAAGGTCTTTTCCAACAAGTCAGGGTCTTTTCCAGTAAGTCAGTTCTTTGCATCAAGTGGCCAAAGTATTGGAGCTTCAGCTTCAGCATCAGTCCTTCTAATGAATATTCAGGGTTGAATTCCTTTAGGATTGACTGGTTTGATCTCCTTGCATTCCAGGGACACTCAAGAGTCTCCTCCAACACCACAGTTCAAAAGAGTCAGTTTTTTAGCACTCAGCCTTCTTTATGGTTCTATGAAAACTTACAAGACCTTCTAGAACTAACACCCAAAAAAGATGTCCTTTTCATTATGCTGCTGCTGCTGCTGCTGCTAAGTCACTTCAGCCGTGTCCGACTCTGTGCGACCCCATAGACGACAGCCCACCAGGCTCCGCCGTCCCTGGGATTTTCCAGCCAAGAACACTGGAGCGGGTTGCCATTTCCTTCTCCAATGCATGAAAATGAAAAGTGAAAGTGAGGTCGCTCAGTTGTGTCCAAATCATCTCGACCCCATAGACTGTAGCCTACCAGGCTTTTCCGTCCATGGGATTTTACAGGCAAGAGTACTGGAGTGGGGTGCCATTGCCTTCTCTGCCTTTTCATTATAGGGAACTGGAATGCAAAAGTAGGAAGTCAAGAAATACCTGGAGTAACAGGCAAACTTGGCCTTGGAGTACAAAATGAATCAGGGCAAAGGCTAACAGAATTTTGCCAAGAGAATGCACTGGTCATAGAAAGCATCCTCTTCCAACAACATAAGAGAGAACTCTATGCATGGACATCACCAGATGGTCAACACCGAAATCAGATTGATTATATTCTTTGCAGGCAAAGATGGAGAAACTATACAATCAGCAGAAACAAGGTCAGGAGCTGACTATGACTCAGATCATGAGCTCCTTATTGCCAAATTCAAACTTAAATTGAAGAAAGTAGGGAAAGCACTAGACCATTCAGGTATGACTTAAAACAAATCCTTTATGATTATACAGTAGAAGTGACAAGTAGATTCAAAGAATTAAATCTAATAGACAGTATGGATGGAGGTTTGTGACGCTATACAGAAGGCAGTGATCAAGACCATCCCCAAGAAAAAGAAATGCAAAAAGGCAAAATGGTTGTCTGAGGAGTCCTTAGAAATAGCTGAGGAAAGAAGAGAAACTAAAGACAAAGGGGAAAAGGAAAGATCTACCCATTTGAATGTAGAATTCCAAAGAATAGCAAGGAGAGATAACAAAGCCTTCCTTAGTTATCGGTGCAAAGAAATAGAAGAAAAAAATAGAATGGGAAAGACTAGCCATCTCTTCAAGAAAATTAGAGATACTAAGGAAATATTTCATGCAAAGATGAGCACAATAAAGGACAGAAACAGTATGGACCTAACAGAAACAGAAGCTATTAAGAGGTGGCAAGAATACAGAGAAGAACTATACACAAAAAAGATCTTTATGAACCAGAAAACCACTATGGTGTGATCACTCACCTAGAGCCAGACATCCTGGAATGTGAAGTCAAGTGGATCTTAGGAAGCATCACTATGATCAAAGCTAGTGGAAGTGATGGAATTCCAGTTGAGCTATTTCAAATCCTGGAAGATGATGCTGTGAAAGTGCTGCTAACAACATGCCAGCAAATTTGGAAAACTCAGCAGTGGTCACAGGACTGGAAAAAGTCAGTTTTCATCCCAATCACAAAGCAAGGCAATGCCAAAGAATGTTCAGACTACCACACAGTTGCTCTCATCTCACACATTAACAGAGTAATGCTCAAAATTCTCCAAGCCAGGCTTCAAGAGTATGTGAACCGTGAACTTTCAGATGTTAAAGCTGGAACGTCTGTTGGACCATAGAAAAAGCAAGAGAATTCCAGAAAGACATCTACTTCTGCTTTATTGATTATGCCAAAGCCTTTGACTGTAGATCACAAAAAAACTGTGGGAAATTCTTCAAGAGACTAGAATACCAGACAACCTTACCTGACTCCTGAGAAATCTGTATCCAGGTAGAGAAGCAACTGTTAGACCTGGATATGGAACAACACACTAGTTCTATATTAGGAAAGGAGTACATCAAGACTGTATATTGTCACCCTGCTTAGTTAACTTCTACGCAGAGTATATAATGTGAAATGTCAGGTTGGATGAAGCACAAGCTGGAAACAAGATTGCAAAGAGAAATATCAATAATCTCAGATACACCTATGATACCACCCTTATGGCACAAAGTGACGAGGAACTAAAGGGCCTCCTGATGAAAGTGAAAGAGGAGAGTGGAAAAAGTTAGCTTAAAACTCAACTTTAAAAAAACTAAGACCATGGCACCTGGTCCCATCACTTCATGGCAAATAGATGGGGAAATAATGGAAGCAGTGACAGGCTTTATTTTCTTGGGCTACAAAATCACTGCAGATGGTGACTACAGCTATGAAATAAAAAGACATTTTCTCCTTGGAAGAAAAGCTATGACAAACCTAGACAGCTTATTAAAAAGCAGAGACATTACTTTACCGACAACGGTCTGTCTATCCCAAGCTATGGTTTTTCTGGTAGTCATGTATGGATATGAGAGTCAGACTATAAAGAAAGCTGAGCACCGAAGAACTGTGGTGTTGGAGAAGACTCTTGAGAGTCCTTTGGACTGTAAGAAGATCCAAGCAGTCAATCCTAAAGGAAATAAGTCCTGAATATTCATCGGAAGGACTGATGCTGAAGCTGAAATTCCAATACTTTGGCCACTTGATGCAGAGAACTGACTCACTGGAAAAGACCTTGATGCTAGGAAAGATTGAAGACAGGAGGAGAAAGGGCCGATAGAGGATGAGATGGTTGGATGGCATCACTGACTCAATAGACTTGAGTTTGAGTAAGCTCCAGGAGCTGGTGATGGACAGGGAGGCCTGCGGTGCTGCAGTCCATGGGGCCACAAAGATTCAGACACAACTGAGCAACTGAACTGAACTGAGCTTATTTATGGTCCAGCTGTCACAACTGTACATGACTAATAGAAAAACCTTAGCTTTGACTAGATGTATCTTTGTCGGCAAAGTAACATCTCTGCTTTTTATGTACTGTCTAGATTTGTCATAGCTTTCCTTCCAAGAAGCAAGTGTCTTTTAATTTCATGACTGCAGTACTTAATTTATCCCCAAGTTAATCTGAAAACAGTGGAAAATCGACTCAAGATGCTGAAACTTGCATGCATATATTTTTTAATTGCTAAGCTTTTTACTGGAAAATTTGCTTTTCCCCAGTAAAGATGTCTACTTACTTTTATGAAGATACACTATAAACCTGAAACCAGAAAAAGAAACATTATCATTTAATCATTTTAATCCATTCATTCTTTTTTTAGCCAAATGATAAATACTAACAGTAAAGGCATAAAATATGAAATAAAATGGAAGCGAAATACTTCTAGATAAATGTTGTTTCATACAGTCACTTTCTACATGGTTTGTCAAGATGCTTCTTATGTGAATTTTCAGCTATACTTATTTTTAATCAGTATTTTGTGATATTTTCAGTTAGGGCCATGAAGCAGATGCAAGTTCCTATGTACGTTTCTCCTGAATGATCAGGAGAAATATAGGGGGCACTTTACTAGTTCCAAAGAGGAGAAAATGTGAGTAGCATATGAGCATTACAAAGAGACTTGCTATTGGGTTTGTAGATTTTTCCAAGAAACACCTTTCTGATAAAATTGCAACTCAAGACAATATCAAAGTGAAGAGGTAAGGAAATTTATTCTAATATATCATTGAAAGGGGCTCTGTGAAATCAAAGACTTCTCAAGGTCTCTTTTCACCTCAGTTCCTCAGCTGGAAACTTCACCAGAGCCCCTTGTTGTATATAGACCTCTTTATTAAGAATGTGTACACTTATATAAGTGGTACAGCAACATGCAACAAGGTAGTCCATGAACCGTTGTATGGATGTGTGATGGGCAACTATGATGCTGAATCAGACAGTGAGAGACTCACAATCACAGAGACTCACTTTTTCAACTGTGTCCTTTTAGAAAGAACTGTGACTTTCCTAGTATCATTTTTTCAATTGTAAAATGGACATTATTAGTCCCACTTTATCAGATTTTTAGTAAACAGGATCTTTTCTTGGAAAACTTTGATCACTATGATAGTATTAATTTTAATTAGGTTACATCAAATATTTCCTAAATTCCCACCTCCAGGTACTGCAACTGATACTCTAGTGTGATGACGCTAATCACTTCTCACAAAGGACGTGCTATTGGATCTTATTCTGGGCATAAATCTGAGGATACACAGCTGAGCCTGTGGACTCCTGTGGGTGGATGTGTATTTAGAAAGGAGGGCAGTGCACTGAGTGTAAACCAGGAAAATGGTATCTCTGTTTCCTTTCAGCTACTGAGATCATTGAAGATTCACATAAGAGTTAGGGCTGCTATAACAAAGCATCATGAGTGACTTAAACAATAAGCTCTCATTTCTCATATTTCTGGAGTCTGAGAAGTCTAACATCAACATGCTGGCAGATTCAGTGCCTGGTTAGGACTCTTCCTGGTTCAAGGATGGCCATTTTCTCATTGTGACCTCACAGATTGAGAGAGAGTATGAGGGAGATTGAGAGAGACCAGTAGCACTTGTTTCATCATAAATAAATTTCATTTATCTTTTTTATTTTCTTCTCAACTCCTGAACAGTGATAACTACCATCTAACTCTTTTGTCATCTGATTCCCAGCTCTTATTAATATAAAGGCTCCTCTACCCATAGCATCAATTTTGGACCAGGATGTGGCCATCTATATTCCTAAATGCCCCTAAATGACATCAGAGCTTCTAATAAACTTCATTGCTTACAATCCCCTACTTCTGTGGAGAAGTACATTACCTACACTATACTCAATGACCAGTGATCACTGGGCTGATCTGGGAAGGATTTTTCATCAGATCACACTGGAAGCTGCCTTCAGATGGTAATTTTTCTCATCACCATTAAAGCCATCACCCCATTAAAGGCAGAACTTTAGGGCTTCCCTGATAACTCCATTGGTAAAGAATCCTCCTGTAATGCAGGAGACCCCAGTTAGATTCCTGGGTCAGGAAGATCCACTGGAGAAGAGATGGGCTACCCACTCCAGTATTCTTGGGCTTCCCTTGTGATTCAGCTGGTAAAGAATCTGCCTGCAATGTGGGAGATCTGAGTTTGATTCCTGGGTTGGGAAGATCCCCTGGAGAAGGGAAAGGCTACCCACTCCAGTATTCTGGCTTGGAGGATTCCATGAACTGTATAGTCCATGGGGTCACAAAGAATCCAACACGACTGAGCTACTTTCACTTAGAGATGAAATGTCCTGAGTCCCATTATCCGTCCCTACTTTAGATATGAATTCTGAAATTTGAAGGCTCTTCATGTGGCTTCTCCTGCTTAATGATGCCATCAGTATCTCCTACCTGAATAAAGGCTGTTCTAATTATGGTACTGAGAGGCACAACTCTATTTAAGTTAATTGAGTTCATTGACTAGCTTGCAAAACACACACACACACACACACACACACAATTAGAAAAGAAATTGTGCATGCGTTATTTTTTGCAGGTCAACTTTGAAATGGTAACTGTTTGGTCTGCTGTAAATAAAATGAGGAAAACAGTGGGCAAGTTGAACTATTCACAGGCTGAGGTGATGAACATATGTTTCTAATTTGAGCTAGGATAATAGCAAAAATACACAATTTTAGCAAATCTTAGTTCTTGACAAGCCACTTGCAATCTATCTCAGCTAAGAGATGAGCATATGGTTCAAGGAGTAAAGAAACTAGCTGGCTTGGTGTGGAAATGGAACTCCTAGGCTCAGAGTTTCATGACTGCTGTTTCTCTCCCTCCCCTCCCCCCCCCACGTGTGTGTGTGTGTGTGTGTGTGTGTGTGTGTGTGTGTGTGTGTTAGCACCTTGCAGCAAGCGGGATCTTAGTTCCCTGACCAGGGATGAAATTGCACCCCCCGCAGTGTAAGCGGAAGCACTGAGTCTTAACCCCTGGACCGCCAGGGAATCCCGGCTCCAAGTTGCATGACTGCTATAGTCTCATTTTTTCCTGAGGTTGGGTCTTCAATATTTTCTGTGAGTTTTCTCATCAGGAGAAAGATGCTCTTGATCCACGCAGGTGAGTACAGTGGGGATGACAAGGGCGCTGTCACTATTTTTACATCACACTTTAGGCGGGGCAAGCTTCACAAGGAGGTTATCAGGCCTGTTCAGAGTTGCCACATCTGGATGTGATCAGGGAGCTCGATTTCCTTCAGGCAAGTGTGAAGTGTGATGGGAGGGGGTGTCAACTGCCCTCTGAAAGGAAATACAGACTCAGAGTGGAGAGGACCCTGGGAACCAAGATGCTGGGCTTCTTTTCCACCTAGAATTACTTTATTCCAGTCAGATCATGAGCAACTTATTTTATTCTTGTCACATCTGTTATTTCCTTAATTCTTGACTCTAGGTATGGGCTGCCCTGGTGGTTCAGTGGTAAAAACAAAGCAAAACAAAACAAAGCAAAAAGAAAGAAAGAAAAGGAAAGAAAACAGCTACCAATGCAGGAGACCCAGGTTCAATCCCTGGATTGGTAGGATGCCCTGGAGGAGGAAATGGCCAGCCTCTCAAGTATTTTTGCCTAGGAAATCCCATGGACACAGGAACCTGGCAGGCTCCATTCCCTGGGCTCGCAAAGAGTTAGACACAACTGAGCACGCACACATTCACTTCCTCTTTAGTTGCAAGAGGACCTTTGTCTGAGGCTTGTCTTCTTCCCTGGACCACTTACTAGAGTCTCAGCTCAGGTTCTCTGTTCCCAGGTCCTGGTTCTTAAAGCAGACTCTGTAGTACCTTCCCCCGGGGCCTGGGGGTAGAGGACAGATTCTCCGAAATCATTTTGACCTAACTCCTATCTTCTCGAAAACTATTTCTCTCTAAACTTTCAACTCCGTCAGGCAGAAGCCCCATTCTGTCTGCCTGAATCCCTTCTAAGACCCTTCCACCCTCTCCTGGGTACAGCAAGTCCCCTCCATATGAACAAGTTCTGTTCCAAGAGCATATTGTGTAGGTCCAATTTGTCATAAGTCCAACAAAATTAGCCTAGGTACCCCCTAGCACAATCAGCTATATAGTACTGGACTGTAATAGGTTTATCACACTTTCCATGCGCATAAAGCCAAACACAAAATAAACAATTTTTTAACATTACAGTACAGTACTTTGAAAAGTTCAGCAGTACAGTATAACAACTGGCATAAAGGGGCTGGCATCAAGTGAACAGGCAAGAAGAAGTACTGACTGGGGAGGGCGAGGAGGTGGGACATGGCAGACCTGAAGAATCGTCAGCAATCGGAGACCTGAAGGCAAGCTGCCACTCACACCTGTCCACTGACATCTTTGAAAGTTCACATCTTGAAGATTCTTACGTAGGGGATTTACTGTATATACTAGGTTTAAGGCCTTTCACTCCTGAACTGGAGATGAGTGGCCATCTCTGCCTTTCACTTGCATAGATAGAGGTGGTTATTAAAAGAGAAGGAACAAACATTTTTATTTTCTCAAAGTTTCCCTCTCAAGTGAAGACTAAAGCAGCTGACACGAGAGATCCCGCCATATGCAAGATGAATCTGCCAGCTCCATTATGTAGACCCCCACTTCAAAGAGATCAGTTCATTTTGGATTTTAAGGAAATGGTTCTAGATACAGCATGAGAAGAAGGTCAGAAGAAAGACAGGACCAAAGAGTTAATGGCATTCACCAAGATCTGCGTCTGCATCTACCCACAGGTACAACATAAGTGGGTTACTTGTGATAAAGACAGTGTGTTAGTGTGGCTGAGGCTAATTGTGAGGCTCATTCCAATTGTGTACTAGCTTACTTATTTCATAATAACCTTTTGAGCAGCTGCTGTTGTTGATGTTCAATCACTAAGTTGGATCTGATTCTGCAACCCCCATGGACTGCAGCATGCCAGGCTTCTCCATCCTTCACTATCTCCCAGAGTTTGCTCAAGTTCATGTCTATTGAGTTGATAATGCTAACCATCTCATCCTCTGCCATCCCCTTCTCCTTTCGCCTTCAGTCTTTCCCATCATCAGGATCTTTTCCAGTGAGTCTGGTCTTCACAACAGGTGGCCAAAGTATTGGANCATCCTTCACTATCTCCCAGAGTTTGCTCAAGTTCATGTCTATTGAGTTGATAATGCTAACCATCTCATCCTCTGCCATCCCCTTCTCCTTTCGCCTTCAGTCTTTCCCATCATCAGGATCTTTTCCAGTGAGTCTGGTCTTCACAACAGGTGGCCAAAGTATTGGAGCTTCAACTTCAGCATCAATCCTTCTAAGGAATATTAAGGGTTGGTTTCCTTTAGGACTGTCTTGTTTGATCTCCTTGCAGTCCAAGGGACTCTCAAGAGTCTTCTCCAGCACCACAATTCAAAGCATCAGTTCTTTGGGGCTCAGCCTTTTTTATGGTCCAGCTCTCACATCCACACATGACTACAAGAAAAACCATAGCTTTGACAATAGCTGCCTTTGGTGGCAAAGTGATATCTCTACCTTTTAATATGTTGCCTATGTTTGTCATAGCTTTTCTTCTAAGAAGCAGGCATCTTTTAATTTCATGGCTGCAGTCACACCTGCAGTGATTTGGGAGTCCCCAAAAGTAAAAGCTGTCACTGCTTCCAATTTTTTTTTTTTTTGAGCAGAAAGTTCCTCTATGGAGAAATTGCCATCCAAAAGATACTTAGTTTTTTATTATTTTTTCAGTCCTTAAAGTGAATAGTGATCTACTATCAGACTTTGCAAACAGGCTTAATTCCCAACAGTACACAGCACGCCAGCTCACCAGGAGCTGAGGTTTGTTTGTGCAGGTGTGTAGAGGCCAGCTCTTGTGGGGAGTCTGCCATGCACTGGCTTTGGCGTCATACATGATGGATTCCCCTCATGGCTCAGACAAGGTGGAGACCTCACTAGCAAGCAGCACTAGCCTTGCACTTCCTCGGAGGGGAGATCTTATCTCTGGTTCTCTCCCTTCATCCCCTGCAAGGACGTTAGAGAGGACTCACTTCCCCTCATGCCTTCAATCAAAAAATACTACAGTAGGAAGCGTCAGTCATCATCTCAACCCATACCATAGCTAACCCTTCCATATAAGGTGTGGAATTTGATCCAGAAGCATTCCCTAAACACATTTTCTTGCATAAAGTCTGACTCCTGGTGTGTAGTGACCAAGGGATTTTGTCTCATCCACAAGCAGAACCAGAGTAGTTTACGTTCTTGGATGGACCCCCCCCCCCAGGCTGTGCTCTTGAGGATATTTCCCTGAAGAGCCCACCCCCTAGATCATACACACACCGTGTAAATTTTTTTCTCATCTGTGCCCAGAACCATCTTCCCACTAGTGCTATAAATCTCCTATGTGTGGGTCAGCTGAATTATTTATCATAATATGCTGAGTAAAATCCCCATAAACCAAATTTGCTAGAATGACCTTGCCATCCATCAACCTGACCCTACGGATCATCACAGTTAAATGTCTGGAAAAAGTTTCTTGGAAACTCTAACAGTATCTTCAAAGTATGTTCCCTTGAAAATGAAGCAAGTTAGAACTTCTACAGGAAGTCGGTATTTAAAGGGAATTAAGTGCATAGGTGCCACCAAGAGTCAGGGACAACTGAGCTCAGTTGCTCAGATGGGCTTCCCAGGTGGCTCTAGTGGTAAAGAACCCATAAAGAGATGTAAGAGGTGAGGGGTCCGTCCCTGGGTCAGGAGGATCCCCTGGAGTAGGAAGTGCCCCCTCCCCTTGCCCCAGTATTCTTGCCTGGAGAGTCCCATGGACAGAGGAACTTGGTGGGCTACAGTCCATAGAGTCATAGAGTTGCACACGACTGAGCGACTGAGCACACATCCAATCAGATGCACGGATTGTTTGAAGCCCATCCCCACAGATAAAAATGACTCATGATCTGTTACCCTTCTTTCATAGACAGGAGACTGGTGCTCATAATGGTAAAATGAGGTGCTCAGAGGCTCATGAGAGTATAAAAGTATGCTGGTCTCTAAATCAGTTACTGCTGGAAAGATGCAGTGCATTTGAAACTGACAAGAGCCGATGATTACCAGCATCCTTGGAGCACTTATTATTCCAGTAAAACTAATGACTGTATAATCAAGCCATCTTTTAAGTCGTTGAAAATGTATCACCTCTGGCTACACAGCAAGAACAGAACTTCTAGGAAAATATTTTTGTTTTTAAAAATCCCTGGTGATTCTGGAAGCAAAAATGAATTTCCATTTCACATTTTGTATTTAAAATGCATATACC
>SJYA01002559.1:0-17230 GCA_006410615.1 Neotragus moschatus | reverse complement strand
TATATATATATAATATATGTATATATTATATATATTTTATATATTTATATATATATTATATATAACTTATTTTTTATATATTTTATATTTATATTTTTACATATTATATATATAATATATAATTTATTCCATAAGTTATCTGGATTACAAAACGGACTTTTAATATCTACTTCTATATTTCTTTATTGGAAGTGGGTAAAGTTCTGAAATTTTGATTTAAAAAATTACTGTGGAGTCTTTGTGGATCCTGGCTACCCATTCCAGTATTCTTGCCAGGAGAATTCCATGGATAGAAGAGCCTGGTGGGCTACAGTCCATGGGGTCACAAAGAGTCGCACATGACTGAGTGACTGACACATTTAGGGTATGCGAATTCATGAACTAACTTCCTTTAGCGATGTGTCTTGATTTCAGTTAGTTTGTAGGGTATTCTTTTTAAGATGCATGACATATTATTTTTATTTGGTTGTAGGATTATTACCTCAAAGTTTCATCCTTAAACTACCTTTAATGCAGAGTTTCCTTTGTCATATTTTAGAATAACAGTATTAATAGATAGTCTTAATAGAACTTGATAATTGAGAAGGGAAAATATACTTCAGTGCAATCTATCTGAGGTTAAAATTTGTATAAGCGATTATAATAATAGGCCTTATGAGGGAAGTTAAAAGATCAGGGAGAAATTAGCATATTCATTGGCAGTAGTAAATCAATTAAGTTAGTAATATATTTAATAAATAGTTTGGATTTCAGTTATGCTTTTTGTTCCTGTGCTCTAAAAATTTGGAGGTCACAATTTGTGCCTCTCTAAAGCTCTTAGTTTAGTACAGTGACTAAACTGGGTGTTCATTCACTTTGTCATGTCTGACTCTGCAACCTGATGGACTGCAGCTCACCAGGCTCCTCTGTCCATGAGATATCCCAGGCAAGAACAGTGGAATGGGTTGCCATTTCCTTCTCCAGGGGATCTTCCTGACCCGGGGATCAAACCTGCATCTCCTGCATTGGCAGACGGATTTTTTTTATCACTGAGCTACTTGGGAAGCCCCTTTAGTCTACTAGAGAGTTTCCCAAACTGAACACTATTGAGATTTTGATCTGGGTGACTCTCTGTTGCAGTGGAGAGTGCCGTGTGCACTGAATATTTAGCAGCATTACTGACCTCCACTCACTAGATGGCAGTAGAATTCCCTCCCCCAGTTGTGACAACCAAACAGGTCTTCAGTTCAATTCAGTTCAGTCACTCAGTCTTGTCTATCTTTGCAACCCCATGGATTGCAGCATGCCAGACTTCCCTGTCCATCATCAACTCCCAGAGCTTGCTCAAACTCATGACCATCGAGTCAGTGATGCCATCCAATCATCTCATCCTCTTCTGTCCCCTTCTCCTCCTACCTCAGTATTTCCCAGCATCAAGGTCTTTTCCAATGAATCAGTTCTTTGCATCAGGTGGCCAAAATATTGGAGCTTCAGCATCAGTTCTTCTAATGAATATTCAAGACTGATCTCCTTTAGGATGGACCAGTTGGGTCTCCTTGCAGTCCAAGAGACTTTCAAGAGTCTTCAATACCACAGTTCAAAAGCATCAATTCTTCAGCGCTCAGCTTTCTTTATAGTCTAACTTTAACATATATACATGACTACTGGAAAAAATATATTTTCGACTAGACAGATTTTGTCACTAAAGTAATGTTTCCGCTTTTTAATATGCTGCTTAGANCTTTCAAGAGTCTTCAATACCACAGTTCAAAAGCATCAATTCTTCAGCGCTCAGCTTTCTTTATAGTCTAACTTTAACATATATACATGACTACTGGAAAAAATATATTTTCGACTAGACAGATTTTGTCACTAAAGTAATGTTTCCGCTTTTTAATATGCTGCTTAGATTGGTCATAGCTTTTCTTCCAAGGAACAAGTGTCTTTTAATTTCATGGCTACAGTCACCATCTGCAGTGATTTGGGAACCCAAGAAAATAAAGTCGGTTAGTATTTCCCCATCTATTTGCCATAAAGTGATGGGACCAGATGCCGTGATCTTCGTTTTTTGAATGTTGAGCTTTAAGCCAGCTTTTTAATTTTCCTCTTTCACTTTCATCAAGAGGCTCTTTAGTTACTCTTCACTTTCTGCCATAAACAGATCTTCAGATTGTCAAATGTCACTTTGGAGACACAATCATGGGTGAGAAGCACTGTCCTAATTGGACAGAGAGTTTGATAAAGTCAAGGATACGTGATAAGTGTTGGAAGAACACAGCGTTCCTAAAAAAGCTGTGAACTGACCCACGACATGGTTAAGAAAGGAAGAGTGTCCTTGGTGGCTTTGTTTCTTTGTAATTCCGTTTTATTTTTGGCTGTTCCGGGTCTTCCTTGTGGTGCAGCAGCTTCTCTAGTTGAGGTGTCTGGGCTTCTTTCCTTGGGTTTATTTGCTCTGCGGCACGTGGGATCTTAGTCCCCCAATCACAGATCAGGGATCAAACCCAAGTCTCCTTCATTGGAAGGCAGGTTCTTAACCACTCGACCACAAGACAGATCCCTTTAATGACTCGTTTTGATGACAGTTCATTCAGGAGAACCAGGCTAAAATTTTTAACTTAATTTGGTGGAAATGGAAATATCTCTGAAGTCTTATTCTCTGTGGAGTGATAAGATGCTTATCATTATCAGCCAATTTCTCTGTTCTGGAACTTAAAACTTGTTTATGACTTTAAGATAGAGATTTTCCTAACTATTGCCCTCAATTTCTTCACAGAGTTTTGCCTCTTATGTTACTACAATATATTTCAATAATTTTAGACTGAGGTTTTGATCCAATTTTATTTTCTTCATATGGTGAGAAAGTTTTTCAGCGCAGTTATCATGATCTTTGGTGTCTAATGCTCTAAGCTGCTGTGGTTCGCAGTCTGCACTTCCTCTGTTCTTCCTTATCAGCCCATTTATCTGTACCTTTCTAAGTGCCAGTCCTTGATCTTGCAATATTATCTCTATCTAGTAGAATAAGGCCTGTCTTTTTTTCTCTTTCAGAATTAGCTCAGAAATCTGGAAAGACTTATGCTGTCATACCTTTGAAAACTGTCCAATGTCCCTAAAACTGTTTAGGTGTCTATCAGTCACATTAATTTTTTTGTTTTGTTTTACTTGGGAAGGATGGATACCTTAACAATGTCTGTCCATAAACCTTTTATCTAATAGTTTATTTCACTAAATAAATTACTCTCTAGAGACACAACATATGTAGGGTAATCCCTACCTATATGATAGTCTAATGTTTATGCAAGCAGTATCTTATTGAATTTTCTAATTACATTTACTGTATTGCCATAGGTTTATGTTTTGATCTGTATAGCTACTTTGTAGTCACATTTTATCCATCCTCTTATTGATTCTTCTGATTTTTGTATATGCCACATTTAAATATACCCTGCAGATAACAATATTTGTCTTTTTTGCTAATTCTTATTCTGCTTATTTTTGTTTTTTAATGATATTGAGTAAAATATCTCAAGTGGAAATCTTTATAGATTCATTTACATGTAATTGAAAAAAATTTAAAAAGAGGCAAGTGATTAACCAGAAACTTTTATTTGTTTCCCATATAAATTGACCAATGACTATTATCTAAAATATTGTAAGAAGTCCTAAAATCAACATGAGTAAAGGAACATAATCCTGTAATCAATGAATCTGAAAAGGCAATTCATAGTTTAAAAAATTTGGATATCCAACATGTTTGAGCATTTCTCTATATGTTCACTAATAAATAAGAGGAGAATGTATTTAAAATTGAAAAACCATGTTATGTCTCCCTATTGCTGAAGTTTAGAAAGTTAGATACAAAATTCATTGTCAACAAACTCATTGGTTACTTTGCAATATGTAAACAAAATTTTAGTGAGAACCTGAACTAATGAAGTAAATTTGAGGAAGGCTTCAAGCATTTAATAAACCAGGCTATATATTTAACTTAAAATACAATGGTTCCACTTCCAAGGTATATAATCGAAGGAAGCTCTGAGTGAATAATTTATCATAAAAAGTGAAATGAAAGGAGATGATAAAAATATCTGATCTAAAGCAGTCATAAACCATGACTGTCCCAGTCAAACCTAGATATCTGGTCATACTTCCCATGGAACACATGTGCACTTTCAAGGACATCTGAAGAATGCTAATTTCATCATTGTAATTTTAAAAAATGAAAAAGTGTAGATCTATCAATAAACCCCCCCCCCAAAAAAACCAGTATGTAAATACCTTGATATAGTATAGTACATGTCTACGTATCATTATAGATTTACCTGAAAAGTATACTGGGAATGAAGAAATGTAGTTTTTATGAATTGAATTACAGAATTACCTGCCTACACATGTAATTACAGAATTACATGCCTACACAATCACTCAGTCATGACTGACTCTTTGTGACCCCATGGACTGTAGTCTGCTAGGCTCCTCTGTCCATGGGATTTCGCAGCAGGAATACTGGAATGTGTTGCCATTTCCTCCTTTGAGGGATCTCCCTGACCCAGGAATCAAATCTGTATCTTCTGTGTCTCTTGCAACAACAAGCAGTTTCTTTACTTGTCAGCCACTTGGGAAGCCCATATGGAATTATGTATTTGTATAAAACATGTCAGAGAAGGCAATGGCACCCCACTCCAGTACTCTGCCTGGAAAATCCCATGGGTGGAGGAGCCTGGTAGGCTACAGTCTACGGGGTCACTAAGATTCAGACACGACTAGGCAACTTCACTTTCACTTTTCACTTTCATGCATTGGAGAAAGAAATGGCAACCCACTCCAGTGTTCTTGCCTTGAGAATCCCAGGGACGGGAGAGCCTGGTGGGCTGTCGTGTATGGGGTCGCACAGAGTCGGACATGACTGAAGCGACTTAGCAGCAGCAGCAGCAGCAGCAACATAAAACATATACATCAAAAACACTCTGTGTGTGTGTGTGTGTGTGTGTGTGTTAGTCACTCAGTTGTGTCTGACTCTGTGACCCATGGACTGTAGCTCTCCAGGCTCCTCTGTCCATGGAATTTTCCATTCAAGAATACTGGAGTGGTTTGCCATTCCCTTCTCCAGGGGATCTTCCCAACGCATGGACTGAACTGGGGTCTTCAGCATTGCAGGCAGACTCTTTACCATATCAGCCACCAGGGCATACCTAGCATCTTAGTCTGTTTGGTTTCCATAACAAAACACCATGGACTGAGTGGCTTAAACAACAGAAGTCTTCTCACAGTTCTGGAGGCTGGAAGACCAGCATGGTCAGATAATGAATGCTGAGCACTCTCTTCTGGAGAAGGCCAGGGCACCCCACTCCAGTGCTCTTGCCTGGAGAATCCCAGGGATGGGGGAGCCTGGTGGGCTGCTGTCTATGGGGTCGCACAGAGTCAGACACTGCTGAAGCGACTTAGCAGCAGCAGCAGCAGATCGCTCGCTTCCTGGCTTGTAGATTGCACTGCCACGCTCTCTGCTCTCATGGCTTTGCCTCCATGTGTGTGAGATCACTCTCTCTCTTCCTTTTCTTGTAAGACCACAAATCCTAATAGATTAGGACTCTACCATTATGACCCAAGTTAGGGCTTCCCTGGTAGCTCAGATGGTAAAGAATTTGCCTGCAAAGCAGGAGACCTGGGTTCAATCCCTGGGTTGGAAAGATCCCCTGGAGAAAAGGATGGCTACTCACTCCAGTAATCTTGCTAAAATCTAACAGTGTGAAATTAATCAAGTGCATGAATGTGTGGAAAGGATTCATAATGAAGGTGAGGAAAAAATGAAACTCTTCTAAACCAGGAAAGTTGAAGTTATGAGAATTTACAGTTGTACTCTAAATAAAACCTAAGGTCATGTTTTTGGATGTGAAATGGTAGAAATAATCCTACTTGAAGGCTAGCACACATTCAAGATTTTGTCCCATTTAGATGAGGGCAAACCCATTAATATTTGTGACATTTGTTGCAACTAATACTTTGAAGAAAAAATTTAAATAAAGTGAAGAATTTAGACATGATGTATTTAGTGTGATTCCATTTATGATAAAATAACATTTTGACTTAAAGGATTACGAGATGCACTTGCTTTCTTCAGTCCAGGACAATTCTTGCCAGCATCTCATATAATATCCATGTCATCACGCCTCATCGCTGCTTTCTTGTTCCCATCTTATTCACTTTTGTCATAGAAGATATTTCTCGAAATAACTTTTTCCCTACTTCCTTATCTATTCTCTCCAATCTCACTTGCTGGTTTTTTTTTTTTTTTTAATCTTTAAGCCTGCCTGAGACTATACCTCTCTCTTCCCTTTGTCTCTATGTTTTCTCAGTGAGTGGTTTAAATCCATCATGAGTTGCTGACTCACAAATCTGTATTTATGGTCCTGCCTCTCTCTGGAGACATGTCATTTACAAACCACTGCACACCTGATATCTCTCCTAGGATGTCAGATTCGTGTATCACATCTAACACGTCCCATATGTAACTCTTGACACAGTCTCCTAACTTAGTTCTATTCCTTCCTCATCTTAAGAAGCAATAGAATTCAGAGTTACTGCAATCCCAAGCTTTGTTCACCTTCCCTAACCCACCCACATCTAATCCCTCCACTTGTATGGTTGAGTAGGGCCTGAATCACCCAGCTTTCTGCATTGTCACTGCTCGCCCTCTAGTCTGTTATCTTGAACCCAGAGCCCTGACAGAGAATGGTCCTTGGTTCCCATCTTGCCTCCCCTGCTGTCTTGTTGTAGCCAAAATGGCATGGCAAAATTGTTAATCAAATCATATAATTCTCCAGTTTAAAAGCCTCCCAGGGTTCCTGATCTTACTTAGGATGAAGTACAAACACCTTCCCCAGGCAATGATGGACCCATACCAACTGACTACCGTCTGACATTCTGATTTTCATTCACCGAGTTCTGATGTCATGTCCCAGGCTCACACTGTCATGCACTATGTGTGGCATTTCCAGCTCTGGTTCCTTCTGCCTGGAATTCTCTTCCCTGAGAGTTATGGGCTGATACTGGCAGGCCACTCGGTTCTCAGACCAAATGCTTCCTTTAAGAGAAGTCTTCCCAGGGCTTCTCTGGTGGCTCAGTGGTAAAGAATCCGCCTGCCAATGCAGGAGCCGCAGGTTTGATCCCTGGTGTGGGAAGATCCCACATGCCATGGAGCAACAAAGCCCAAGCACCGCAACTACTGAGCCCTTGCTCTGGAGCCCAGGAACTGCAGCTACTGAAGCCTGCATCCCCTAGAGCCTCTGCTTTGCAACAAGAGAATCCACAGCCAGGAGAAGCCTGCATACTGCAAACAAGAGTAGCCTCTACTCCTCGCAACTAGAGAAAAGCCTGTGCCGCAACAGGCAAAGATAAATAAACAACTTTTTAATAAAATGTAATAAGAATAAATAAAATATAATAAGAAAAAATGTTTTTTAAAAAGAGATGTCTTCCCAAATAACCCAGTCTTAGCAGAACCCTCACAGCCTCTTTCCCAAGTCTAGGTTGCTATCACATTGCCTGGATGTTCTTTTTTCCTATCACGTTTTCCTTTTTTTTTTTATTGTAACTGGGCTTCCCTAGTGGCTCAGTAGGTAAAAATCTGCCTGCTATGCAGGAGACTTGGGTTCAGTCTCTAGGTCAAAAAGATTCCTCTGGAGAAGGGAATGGCTACTCATTCCAGTATTCTTGGATTGGAAATTCCATGGACAGAGGAGTCTGCAGCCATGGCTACAGCCCATGGGGTTGCAAAGAGGCAAACACTACTTAGAAACTGAGCCACATATCTATCTTGTTTACTTTTTGAAGTTATCTGGTATCTCCTTTATCCACTAGAACTAAATTTCATGAAGACAGAAAACTGACTCTTGTTCATTAATATATATTAACATGTTACTATTTTCTATAAAGGACCTTGACACAGGGGAAAACAGAAGAACTGATATATTTGAAACCTTGGTGGCTTAGATGGTAAAGCGTCTGTCTACAATGCAGGAGACCTGGGTTTGATACCTGGGTTGGGAAGATCCCCTGGAGAAGGAAATGGCAATCCACTCCAGTACTATTGCTTGAAAAATCCCATGGACAGAGGAGCCTGGTAGGCTACAGTCCATGGTGTCCCAAAGAGTCAGACATGACTGAGTGACCTCACTTTTTATGAAACAGATGTGGTTCAAAGAGTGTTACCCCAAATCACTTACTGCTCCAACAGTAGACGTGATTAGTAGTCTGTATTCCAGAGGAGCTGTAGTAGACAAGGATGATGGGAGATATGCTGCTATTAAGCAGAGTTAAGATTTGAACCTAGTCTGTCCATGTCCAGAGTCCATATTCTACATGGGACATTGTTACTGTATTAAGTGTAATGAACTAGGTTGAATTAATGAACAAATAAAAAACTTTCATTCATGTTGTGATACACTATGTTCTTTTGTTTAATTGGAGTATAATCACTTTACAGTATTGTGTTAGCTTCTGCTATACAATGAAATGAATCAGCTGTATGTATACATATATCCCCTCCCTCTTGGACCTCCTAGAGTGGTCATACAGAGTGAAGTAAGTCGGAAGGGAAAAGCAGATATCATACATTAATGCATACATGGGGAATCTAGGAAAACAGTACTAATGAAACTATTTCTAGGGCAGGAATTGAGACACAGAAGCAGAGAATGGACATGTATACACAGGTGGGGAAGGGGAGGGTGAGATGAATTGGGAGATTAGGGTTGACAGATATATGCACACCATGTGTAAAATATATAGCTACTGAGAAGTTGCTGTACAGCACAGGGAGCTCTATGATGACCTAGATTAGTGGAACTGAGGTGGGGGTGGCTGTTCTGATGAGTTAATTATTCTCAATGTTAGATGATGGAAATGCCCCAACCACTGGATTTGGAAATAATAAATATGATGTCAGTGAAAGAACCAAAACCATAAAATCCATTGATAAAGTACTGTGTACATATATTTTCTCATGAGTAACTGGAAATGTTGACAACAATGGTTTATACCCACCACCCCTGAACTTAACAGCCAAGAAGCCAGAGATCCCTCAGTGAATCTTAAAATGTCTAACATTTTAGTAACATTGTCCTGAGCATAGATTTTCCTTATATGTAAAGATTCTGTCCCTTGTGGCATAGACTTCAGTGTCCTTCTTCCATTTCGGTGGGTGACTATACCTGGGGTATGGCCAAGGTGCAGTTTAGTCCCATCCTCTTCAGGAAATCAACCTAGCACCCAAAGTGTGAGATGTGTTTATTCTTATCACTGCTCCAAATATACCACCTGCCATTGCTGCTAATAATAATTAATAAATAACACCAATAGGCAGATCCATGAGTATAAGTCTGTGCCTTTTGGTTCATAATTTATGCCTTGCGTATTACAACATACATGGTGTGGATCCTATGTGCAGTTTCTACTTCACTTTGCAACTCTGTTTTCATCTGTGCATGATCGCAAGGAAGGCACAAAATAATTCCTGCTAACAACTGAATTTCAGCAAAGTTCCTGTAGAGCTGCTCATTTTGGCCCAAGTTTTCTGTTCTTTTCAGCTGCCAGTTAATAACATATATCATCATGGCAATACACTCAAGGTTTATAGAGCCTAGATGAGACTGAGGCATAAGACTTCACCTTTAGCTACTGAAAAGGCAATTTTCATCTTAAAGAATATTGAAGTATGAAAGCTATTGAATAGAGCTTTCATATGATTGTGTAAAAAAGGGATTCTAATAGGTATAAATCTATCTCTACAGACTCGTTTGCTTTTACTGAGCCTGACCTTATTTCAGGATATATTATTAATCCTAAAGACAGGCTTTATGCTTCCTTCTCTATGTTGAGCTATTTAAGAAGGACGTCTCTAAATTGAGATAAGGTTAATGAGAAAAAAAAATATCACCTACAACAGCTGAACCAGGGAAGGGACATAGCCTCATGTCATTCTTTTTTTAAGTATGGCCAAGGAAAATAAAGACATTCTGTGGTGGAACAGATAATACAACAAACCTCTGCCCTATCCGTGTCACACAGCTGGACTTCAAGGTGATAAAATCCCAGCAGTGCTCACTAATACTAAGAACTTGGAAATAATCAAAATGAAGGTTCATGTTAACTTCTTCCTCTTCTGACTGGGGGAAAATGAGTGAAGTTAGGGAAGGAAATGAGGAGTCTGCTCTCCTCTCTCTGATATGAGACTCTGCAGCTCCATGGAGAATTGAGAAGAGTTTTAAATTAGGGAATTAGCCATCAGTCTTCTCTGGTGGCTCAGATAGTAAAGAATCTGCATGAAATGCAGGAAACCCAGCTTCAGTCCCAGGGTAGGGAAGACCCCCTGGAGAAGGGAATGGCAACGCACTCCAGTAGTCTTGCCTGAAGAATTCCAATGACAGAGGGGCCTGGTGAGCTACAATCCATGGGATCTCAAAAAGTCAGACACAACAGAGAGACGAACACTTTCACCCACTGGGAACACACACACATACGAACACACAACACAATAGATGGTAACGACCCTGATCTAGAATATCTAACATCCTCAAAGAAAAAGACCACAGCCAAGTGATCGAGGTAAAGAGGAGATCACCACAGTGGGGTTTTCTCCTCTCCAGCGCCCGAGTCTTTCCCACAGGCTATGTTCAAGGGCACTGCAGTTCTTTCGAGGTGATAAACTGCTACCCATTAGGATGGGAAGAGAGTCATATAGTTAGCATATTAGCTCAAGATGAGTAGGATGCCTACCCAGATCTGACCATCATGAACAAGATAGAATGTTCAAACACAGAAGAAAGAGAAATAGACATCATAGGGGACAGGAGAAAATAGACCAATTAGGAGAAAACTTAACTCAGGATGGAGAAAAATTCTCATGTTTCCTGATATGAAGCAATAAAAATATTCATATTAGAAGGAGCTTATATATAGGGTATTAGGAAAATGAAATGCCAAAGGCAATTTCCAGTGAGGGAAATAAAGTTAGAAATAAAACAAGATTATAGATCAAAATAATGAGTTAGATCAAGGAACAGAATAGTCTAGTAAACATGAAAGCAGTAACAGAGAAAAAATTTGAGATAAGGATGGAACATATATAAAAACAAATTAGGAAAGTGTGAATAAGATGAAAGACACAGCAACTGTTATTTCTAAATTGTAGATTTCATTTAAAAAAAACTGATATACTTAGTGAAACATTAAAATTTTCTCCAAAAATTAAGAAATACTGAATCAACATGCCAATTGATAACATTATATTCCCAGGTATTTTGATACAAAATGCTAAGTACTAGAACATATTGGAGTTAAGTGATTAAACCACAAGAACAAAAAATTATTGAGGCATCTAGGGAGAAAGTTAGTCAGGTCATATTACCAAGATTTGAACATTGGTCCAGGACATACCTATAAAGGTCTGGGTACATGTGACTTAAGGATACTCTGCATAGTCAACCCTGAAATAGCTCAGGAAACATTACTTGGAAACACTTGGAAAGATAAAACTGACATAAGAATGAAATTCTTCCAGTTAGAAATAAATCAAAATAAATATCAGAGTTTGAGAAACCATGAAAAGTTGAGTAATAGATTCATTCAGATATGGCACTAACGTACATTCATATAACTTTTTAAAAGCTATAGAAGTAAATACTAAATTTGATTAACACGATGTTGGAGAAAGTATAACAATGGAATGTGACTGTTTTGTATTGATCATAGATCACTTTAATAATTGATTACACTAAACAAATAAAAAATGGAAGCTAACATAATAAAAAATATATTTTCTAGGTTTGGGAAATATGAATAAATGTTTATACTCATTTTTTAATCTCTAAAAATAGAAATGTAGAATTATTTTCAAGATGAGTAGATAACTTTATCTGTTTTAAGAAAATTAGGCTAACATATAGAATGTCTTAAAGCAGAAAAAAGTTGAGTGGGTTGTCTGGCTGATGATGATATATTAGAAACTGGAAGCTTCCCTAGTGGTCCAGGGCTTAAGAATCTGGCTTGCAATGCAAGGGACACCAGTTCAATCCCTGGTTTGGGAAAATCCCACATGCCACAGAGCAACTCAATCTGTGTACCACAACTGCTGAGCACAAGATCTAGAGCCCATGCCCTGCAACTAAAGAAAGCCTGTGTTCAGCAATTAAGACCCAGTGCAGGCAAAAATTAAGGGAATAATAATTTTGTAAAAAAGAAACTGGAAATCTCAATTATCTAAATTATGATAATGATTGGCCTTAAACATAGTCTTTTCTGTTTCCCATGCAAATATTAGTGATATCCCTCTATACAGAAAATGGAAGTGAAGGCTAACTTTCACTAGCTTGCAAAGAGAGAATTCGAATTGCCTGGTTGGGTTGTGGGTGAGCCTGGCATCCTGTGTCATTATGTGATTTCTGCTGATTTTTTTTACATTTCTTGTCAGGGTGGCTCCAATGTTTTGGGGGATATGGAAGTAGCACACAAGTCCCTGATGTTTCCAAAATGACTCTATCCCATGGCCAACTATTGCCATAATTAGGGTCACCTGGTGACCTGGGGTTGGAGAAGCCTGGTGTTGGAGAAGACTCTTGAGAGTCCCTTGGATGGCAAGATCAAACCAGTCCATCCTAAAGGAAACCAGACCAAAATATTCATTGGAAGGGCTTTTGCTGAAGCTGAAACTGCAATTCTCTGGCCACCTGATGCAAAGAACTGACTCCTTAGAAAAGACCCTGAATGCTGGGAAAGATTGAAGGCAGGAGGAGAAGGGGATGACAGATGATGAGATGGTTGGATGGCATCACCGACTTGATGGACATGAGTTTGAGCAAGCTCTGGGAGTTGGTGCTGGACAGGGAAGCCTGGAGTGCTATATTCCATGGGGTCACAAAAAATTGGACATGACTGAGTGGCTGAACTTAACTGACAGCCTGATGAATAGAGAAAGGATAAGATTTCCAAAATTGAAGATGGCAAAGGAATAGGATGGGAGACCACTTTCTCCCCCACAAATTCATCAAAAGAACATTTGAACGCTGAGAAAATTCCACAAAACAACTTCTGAATGCTGGCAGAGGACATCAGGCACCCAGAAAAGCAGCCCATTGTCTTTGAAAGGAGATAGGAAAAAATATAAAAGATAAAAAGAAAGACAAAAGAGGTAGGGGCGGAGCTCCATCCTGGGAAGGGAATCTTAAAAGAGAGAAGTTTCCAAACACCAGGAAACACTCTCACTGGCAAGTCTGTGGCAAGACTTGGAACAACAGAGAACAACATAACCTCGAGGAAAAATAAATAAATAATTAAAACCCACAGATTATGTGCCCAACGGTAACTCCCCCAGCAGAGAAGCAGCGCAGATGCCTGCATTCACCACTAGCAAGTGAGGGCTGGGCAGGGAGGCGCAGGCTGCATTGATTAGAGTAAGGACCAGGCCTGAATGCCCTGAAGGGCAACCTGTGGGAACTAACTTGGGCTAGCAAACCAGATTGTGATATAACTACCACGTGAAAAACCCTAACCTAAGGCATCGCCAGGCCCGCTAACAGAACAAAGGACTGAACAGAGACAGCCTGCTTCAGACCATCCCCCTCCAGTGACAGGCAGGTGAGAGCAGCCAGAGCTGGAAGGAGGGAGTTGTGGCCCCAGAGAGGCATGATCTACCAAACTGCAAGTAGGCTTCATTGCTAACCAAGACTTCTTGAGATTCTGGACAGTCAACATCCACCTGAGAAGGTGTGCCAGTTATGCACCCAGAAAATCGAGCGGCAGGGTCGGGGGAAACAATAAGTCACAGTGACCACACTCGCCAAACACCTGGTCACCTGAACTGCTCGGACCTGGGAAGGGCACAAAACGCAGGCCCAACTGAGTCTGTGCCTCTGAAGACTACCTGAGTGCCTGAACCAGGGCGGCTTAGACTTGGGAAGTGCATATAACCTAGGGCCGGCCTCAGACAGTTCCCACTGGAGCAACCTAGAGCCTAAGCAGTGTAGACAGCAAAAGCACACACGCTGTGAGCAGGGGCAAACCCAGTGTGTCTGAGACACTGCAAGCACACGCCAGTGTTATTTGTTTGCAGCATCCCTCCCTCCCCACAGCATGACTGAAAAAGTGAGCCTAAAAAAGTGTCCACCACCAACCCCTTGTGTCAGGGTAGAAAATAGGCACTAAAGAGACCAGCAAACAAAAGAAGCTAAAACAGAGGGACCCTCCCGGAAGTGACAGGTGCAATAGATTAAAACCCTGTAGATAGTACCAACTACATATGAAGGGGCCTATCGATCATGAGAAATATAAGCCAGATCAAGGAACTATCTGAAAATGAACTGACCCCACACTGCCCAAAACAACACCAGAGAAAGACCTAGATATATTTTTACTATTTTTACTATCACTCTTTAATTTTTTTTAAATTTTTAAGTCCTCTATCACTCCTTTAATTTTCATTTTTATAACCTACTATTACTTTGCAAAAAAAGAGACCCCATTTTTTAAAGCAAACTTATATATATATATTTTATAATTTTTGTAAATTTGGTTTTTTTCCTCTCTTTTTTTCTTTAATATTGTGCATTTGAAAATCCAGCCTCTACTCTAGATTTTTAATCTTTGCTTTTTGATATTTAGTATCAATTTTGTACCTTTAAGAATCCAATCTTCAGTACTCATTTTTACTTGGGAGCAAGATTACTGTCTTTACTGCTCTCACCCCCTTTTTCTCCACCAGGTGGCCTCTATCTCCTCCCTCCCCCTTTTCTTCTCTACTCAACTCTGTGAATCTCTTTGTGTGTTCCAGACTATGGAGAACACTTAGGGAGCTGATTGCTGGCTGGATCTGTCTCTCTCCTTCTGATTCCCCCCTTTATCCTCCTGGCCACCTCTGTCTCTTTCCTCGCTCTTCTCTTCTCTGTATAACTCCGTGAACATCTCTGAGCAGCCCAGACTGTGGAGTGCATGTAAGGAAGTGACTACTGGCCAGCTTGCTCTCTCCTCTTTTGATTCCCCCTCATCTCATCCTGGTCACCTCTAACTCCCTCCTCCCTCTTCTCTTCTCCACGTAACTCTGTGAACCCCTCTGGGTGCCCCTCACTGTGGAGAAACCTTTCATCTTTAACCTAGATGTATTATCAATGGTGCTGTATAGATGGAGAAGTCTTGAGGCTACTGTAAAAATAAGACTGAAAACCCAAGGCGTGAGGATTAAGTCCAAATCTTGAGAACACCAGAGAACTCCTGACTCCAGGGAACATTAATCGACAGGAGCTCAACAAACGCCTTCATACCTACACTGAAACCAAGCACCACCCAAGAGCCAACAAGTTCCTGAGCAAGACATACCACGCAAATTCTGCAGAAACACAGGAACATAGCCCTGAGCTTCAATATACAGGTTGTCCAAAGTCACTCCAAACCTATTGACATGTCATAGCACATTACTGGACACTTCACTGCACTCCAGAAAGAAGATATCTAGCTCCACCCACCACAACAAGGACACGAGCTTCCTTAACCAGGAAACCTTGACAAGCCACCAGTCCAACCCCACCCACAGAGAGGAAACTCCACAATAAAGAGAACTCCACAAACTGCCAGAATACAAAAAGGCCACCCTAAACACAGCAATATAAATAAGATGAAGAGACAGAGGAATACCCAGTAGGTAAAGGAACAGGATAAATGCCCACCAAACCAAAGAGGAAGAGATAGGGAATCTATCTAATAAAGAATTCCAAATAATGATACTGAAAGTGATCCAAAATCTTGAACACAAAAAGAAATCACAGATAAATAGCCTGGAGACAAGGATTGAGAAGATGCAAAAAAGGTTTAAAAAGGACCTAGGAGAAATATAAAAGAATCAATATATAATGAATAATGCAATAAATGATATAAAAAACACTCTGGAGGGAACAAATAGTAGAATAATACAGGCAGAAAATAGGATTAGTGAGGTAGAAGATAGAATGGTAGAAATAAATGAATCAGAGAGGAAAAAAGAAAAACAAATTAAAAGGAATGAGGACAATTCAGAGACCTCCAGGACAATATGAAATGCTCCAGCATTCAAATTATAGGAGTCCCAGAAGGAGAAGACAAAAAGAAAGACCATGAGAAAATACTAGAGGAGATAATAGTTGAAAACTTCCCTAAAATGGGGAAAGAAATTATCACCCAAGTCCAAGAAACACAGTGAGTCCCAAACAGGATAAATCCAGGGTGAAACACCCCAAGACACATATTAATCAAATTAATAAAGATCAAACACAAAGAACAAATATTAAACGCAGTAAGGGAAAAACAACAAATAACACACAAGGGGATTCCCATAAAGATAACAGCTTTCAATAGAAACTCTTCAGGCCAGGATAGAATGGCAGGACATACTTAAAATGACGAAAGAAAATAACCTACAGCCCAGATTACTGTACCTAGCAAGGATCTCATTCAAATATGAAGGAGAAATCAAAAGGTTTACAGACAAGCAAAAGCTGAGAGAATTCAGCACCACCAAACCAGCTCTCCAACAAATGCTAAATGATCTTCTCTAGACAAGAAACACAAAAAGGGTGTATAAACTTGAACCCAAAACAATAAAGTAAATGGCAGTGGGATCATACTTATTAATAATTACCTTAAATGTAAATGGGTTGAATGCCTCAACCAAAAGACAAAGACTGGCTGAATGGATATAAAAAAAGACCCCTATATATGTTGTCCACAAGAAACCCACCTCAAAACAAAGGACACATACAGACTGAAAGTGAAGGGCTGGAAAGAGATGTTCCATGCAAATAGAGACCAAAGGAAAGCAGAAGTAGCAATATTCATAGCAGATAAAATAGACTTTAAAACAAAGTCTGTGAAAAGAGACAAAGAAGAACACTACATAATCATCAAAGGATCAATCCAAGAAGAAGATATAACAATTATAAATATATATGTACCCAATGTTGGAGCACCACAATATGTAAGACAAATGCTAACAAGTATGAAAGGGGAAATTAACAATAGCACAATAATAGTGGAGACTTTAATACCCCACTCACACCTATGGACAGATCAACTAAACAGACAATTAACACAGAAACACAAAATTTAAATGATAAAATAGACCAGTTAGACCTAATTGATATCTGTAGGACATTTCACCCCAAAACATTGAATTTCACCTTTTTCTCAAGTGCTCACGGAACCTTCTCCAGGATAGATCACATCCTGGGCCATAAAT
>SJYA01002558.1:0-36144 GCA_006410615.1 Neotragus moschatus | reverse complement strand
TCATAACTTTCCCTCCAAGGAGTAACCATAGACTAGGCTTATAAGCCACAGCCATTTATTTCTAATGGTTCTGAAGGCTGGGAAGCCCAAGGTAAAGGCGCCGGTAGATTCAGCATTTGATGAGGGTCTAGTTCATAGATGGCTGACAGCTTGGTGCGTCCACATGTGGCAAAAAGGGCAAGCGGTCTCTCTGGGGTCTTTGTTACCAGGTCACAATTCCTATTCATGAGCACCGTCCTCATGAGCTAATCAATTCTCAGAGGTACCAACTCCAAGCACCATCCAGCCAGGGGGTAGTGTTTCTACATATGAATTGTGGGGACACAGTCTATAGCAACCCCTAAACTCTCATTATTTTGCATCTCAGTCTCTACTCTCTGCAACCAGTCTTCCAGTGTGCAGTGTCCCCGTTCCTCTGATGCTGTACATATTTATGGGGTCAGGCAACAGGGAACACCTGTATGGCTATGGCCAATGGATGCTCCCTGGTTTGACAGGTGGTCTTGTTGGGAAAGTTAAGCAGTGGCTGGCGTCATCCTGTTCTTCTGAGCTACCCCTCTGCTAAGTCATCAAAAGAGTGGAGGGAGTTGCTTTTAGGGCCAAGCAGTTTTTTTTCTCTCAGCAGGAAGCTGTAAGAAAGAGGCATGTCTTGTTGACTTTTCTACCCTAAGTCCAAACACACAGATGGCTGGATGAGCATCAGACCCCAAATGTTATTAACTCATGGCTGGTTTGGACAGAAGAACTGAGTAGTCAAATCAAGGCGTTCCTGGAAGTCTGTTGCTACTGTGTGACACACAGCCTTCATCACAATAGTCCACTGGCATTCCTTTGGGGCTTGCTCCCTGATATGGGGGCTTCCCTGGTGACTCACTCAGATGGTAAAGAATCTTCTTGCAATGCTGGAGGCTCAGGTTTGATCTCTGGGTCAGAAAGATTCCCTGGAGAAGGGAATGGCAACCCACTCCAGTATTCTTGCCTGGAGAATTCCCTGGACAAAGGAGCCTGGTGGGCTATAATCCATGGGGTCACAAAGAGTCAGACATGACTTAGTGACTAACACACACAATACAGATGTCAGTGATGGAGCAACAACCCAGCAGGCGTATCTCAGTCTACCACTAAAGGGCTGAGATGCCACCACCAGCCCTCCTCAAAGCAAGAAATAGTCTTTGTGATTCAGCCTTCAGGGTCCTACTGCTGCTGCTGCTGCAAAGTCACTTCAGTCATGTCCGACTCTGTGCAACCCCATAGGGCAGCCCACCAGGCTCCCCCGTCCCTGGGATTCTCCAGGCAAGAACACTGGAGTGGGTTACCATTTCCTTCTTCAATGTATGAAAGTGAAAAGTGAAAGTGAAGTCATTCAGTCGTGTCCAACCCTCAGTGACCCCATGGACTGTAGCCTTCCAGACTCCTCCGTCCATGGGATTTTCCGGGCAAGAGTACTGGAGTGGAGTGCTATCACATCTCCTAATTGTGCCCACCTGACTCTCCTGGTTGTCCACTCTCACTTCACACTCCATGTCCTTAGAGACGTATTTTTGTTGTTCCTGAGTGGTTTGCCAAGAATATAAAATAAGATTTTCCCCTGTCCCACCACATAATTCTCCAGTGCAAGTACACTGTTAAGATTCATAAGAAAGCAAGCTATCCTTTTAGTTTTCACACAATTTATAGACCCTGCCTTGACTCTGTCTGTAGGGGTATTAGTTGCTCAGTTCTTTCTGACTCTTTGTGACCTCATGGACTGTAGCCCACCAGGCTCCTCTGTCCATGGAATTTTCCAGGCAAGAATACTGGAAGTGGGTAGCTATTCCCTTCTCCATGGGATCCTCCTGACCCAGGGATTGAACCTGGGTCTCTTGCATTGCAGGCAGATTCTTTACTTTCTGTGCCACCAGGGAAGCCCCATAGAGGATAGTGATTTCCAGTTTAAATCAGTGCAGGTTGAAGGCAACCAGAAGACACTCTTAAAACTTTGTTTTCCCATTCACAGAGAGTGGAAGTTTCTTCCCATTTCCTGATGTTCAACAACTTTGATTTCTACTATTCCAGGAACTGATTGGGAATACTTCTTCAGTTTTCTCTGCTTAGCTATTTCTCTGATGGCTGTCTTACACCTCTGGACTTTGGAGGCTTAAGTGGTTCTCCCTGCTAAGACAATGATCGTTATTGGAAATATATCTTCATTAGCAAGCAGCTGTGCTACACAACCCTGCTATTTTAATTTTCCATGTAAGGTTATGCCTTTGAACTTAGTTGAATGCCATTCACCTAATTCACTGCCATAAAAAATAAATAATAACACCTTTCAAGTCTAGAATGCTAAACCTAATAAAATTTAATCCCAGAGAGGAAAATGGACACTACTATATTTCAATAAACATTTTCTATAAATTCTCTCATTGAAGTCTAACTCACTGATCACTAAATTGTAATATTAGCTCTCACTGCAGCTTTGCTGTCACTTTAAACCAATTTCCCCCCACCCCCCACTCCTGCCCACTCTTAAAATCACTGGAAAATACCAGTGCCTTCAAGTGACTATTCATTTGAATGCCTGTAGTGAAGCTTCCAGGTAGCTCAGAGGTTATGAATCCACCTGCCAACAAATGACATGGGTTCCATCCCTCGGTCGGGAAGGGTAGGAAATGGCAACCCACTCCAGTAGTCTTGCCTGGAGAATTCCACAGACAGAGGAGCCTGGCGGGCTGCAGTCCATGAGACTGCAAACAGTTGGACATGACTGAGTGACTGACACACACCTCTAAAGAAAGTGTCCATTTGGAATATGCTGTGTCTGTAACCACAGAAGTGAACCAAACTGGCTGTATTCTGTTTCTAAGTGGATACGGGATTTTTTTTTTTTTTTTTCAGAGAAAATAGAACAAAACCACGGAAGAACCAAAGGAGCGGGACAGGGCTGGATCTTGAATGCCAGAGCCCTTTCAGAAGTGAGGGGTCCTTTGTCCAGGAAGCTCTGGTGCCGAAAGCCCCTTTGTGATACCTTACCACAAATGGCCAGATTTAAAGCTCTCTGGTGGAAACCTGCCTGCCAAAGCTTCTGCTCACCAGCCTGTGCTCCTCTAACTCCTAAAAGTTTAACCAAACCCCAGAGAGCATAGGCAGATCTGAGCCCTGTCTCTCGTTTCCTTGCTGGTCAGCCTCTCAATAAAGCATTTTCTTTCCTTGAAGCCAGTGCCATTGTACCGGCTTCTTTGTGGGTGGGGCAGTGAGCCCTTTGCTGGGTGACATGCAAAGTAAACAGACTTCTGCATCTCACTTTGGCTACTACCAGCCATTTCTTGAGTTTTCTGTAAAAGAGCATCTTATATTTTCCTCAACACAATTCTGAAATAGTGTGCAAACTCAACTTACAAACCATTTTCACTAAGCTAGATGCTGCTCAAGATCAAAATCTATGTTGGATGTGGTGAGCCCTATTTGTGCTGCTACTGCTGCTAAGTCGCTTCAGTCGTGTCCAACTCCACAGACGGCAGCCCACCAGGCTCCCCCGTCGCTGGGATTCTCCAGGCAAGAACACTGGAGTGGGTTGCCATTTCCTTCTCCAATGCATGAAAGTGAAAAGTGAAAGGGAAGTCGCTCAGTCGCGTCCGACTCTTAGTGACCCCATGGACTGCAGCCCACCAGGCTCCTCCGTCCATGGGATTTTTCCAGGCAGTAGTACTGGAGTGGGGTGCCATTGCTATGTTTCTAGTGATTCCTAAACTCATTATCAGAGCCTATGCCTTTTGGGGAAAATGGAGCTATTTCAATGGGTATAGATTATTGTTAACTGTGTACTTGGTAATGGCCCAATTGCTTTGCTAGTAAGAATTCAGAGTAGATGGAGAAAGAAGTGTTGATTTGAGAAAAGGCAGCAGGACTGATATAAAATCATCCACTTAATGGGGCTGCACTAAGTAGATGAGCCAACGACAAAAACACATTTTAACTATGAAGAGTTACATTAGTTTGGATTCAGTAGGTTAACATCTGATTCTGCTGGCAAGATTCTGCAACCCTAATTTATGCCAAATTCTTTTGTACTAGTGTAAAGCTATAAAATAAATAAATTATGTAAAATGCATTCATAGCTGAAATATACTATAATTGGGATGAAAAACATATGAAAAATGACCAATTATATAACTGGAACAGTTCAGATATGAAAGAGGGAAGAGAAAAAGATCATTTGTACAAAAAGATTCAGGGGATATTATGTAATGGAAATTATATAATGGGCATCACATCATAATGCAGAGGACTTAATGCTTGACCTCACACTCACCTTAGCATTGGGTTTTTAACATTAAAATAGAATTACATGAGAACTATCAAGTTTCAGATATAAAAATATGTTTACTTAGTGCTCAGCATGATTTCTGTATTTCCCAGCATTGGTGATGAACTTAAATAACAGTTATTTCCAAGGTATCAGAGGAGAACAATTAGGAGCTTTGGTATGAAAATCTAAACAAGTGTTTCTTCATTAACATGAAAGTTGTTGAGTCAGAGCATGTTAAAAGTTAGGGCCTTCTGGGACTTCTCTGGTGGTACAGTGATTAAGACTCCACATTTCCAATGCAGGGGGAGTGGGTTTGATCCCAGGTGAGGCAAAAAAGATCCCACATGCTGGAACTTCTGCCCAGTCAGTTCAGTTCAGCCGCTCAGTCGTATCTGACTCTTTGCGACCCCATGAATCGCAGCACGCCAGGCCTCCCTGTCCATCACCAACTCCTGGAGTTCATTCAGACTCACGCCAATCGAGTTGGTGATGCCATCCAGCCATCTTATCCTCTGTCATCCCCTTCTCCTCCTGCCCCCAGTCCCTCCCAGCATCAGAGTCTTTTCCAATGAGTCAACTCTTCGCATGAGGTGGCCAAAGTAATGGAGCTTCACCTTCAACAACATTCCTTCCAAAAAAATCCCAGGGCTGATCTTCAGAATGGACTGGTTGGATCTCCTTGCAGTCCATGTGACTCTGAAGAGTCTTCTCCAACACCACAGTTCAAAAGCATCAATTCTTTAGCACTCAGCTTTCTTCACAGTCCAACTCTCACATCCATACATGACTACTGGAAAAACCATAGCCTTGACTAGACGGACCTTAGTCGGCAAAGTAATATCTCTGCTTTTGAATATGCTATCTAGGTTGGTCATAACTTTTCTTCCAAAGAGTAAGAGTCTTTTAATTTCATGCCTTAAGTCACCATCCGCAGTGATTTTGGAGCCCAAAAAAATAAAGTCTGACACTGTTTCCACTGATTCCCCATCTATTTCCCATGAAGTGATGGGACTGGATGCCATGATCTTTGTTTTCTGAATGTTGAGCTTTAAGCCAACTTTTTCACTCTCCTCTTTCACTTTCATCAAGAGACTCTTTAGTTCCTCTTCACTTTCTGTCATAAGGATGGTGTCATCTGCATATCTGAGGTTACTGATATTTCTCCTGGCAATCTTGATTCCAGCTTGTGTTTCTTCCAGCCCAGCATTTCTCATGATGCATTCTGCATATAAGTTAAATTAGCAGGGTGACAANTGTTGAGCTTTAAGCCAACTTTTTCACTCTCCTCTTTCACTTTCATCAAGAGACTCTTTAGTTCCTCTTAGGGAAGCCAAACAAATGTTAAGCATCTTGAGAACTGATTGGTTAAAATTAACTATTTTAAGGACAGAAGCCAACCCCAAATGCACAGATTAAGGATATAAAAATCCTGCCTTTGGGGAACTCTTTACCCCTTCTCAGTGTCTGTGCTGAGAGCTTTGTACTTTCTTTCTCTTTAATAAATCCTTTTCTCTTGCTACCATGAGTGTTTGTGTGCTCATGAAGTTCATTCTTTGGCCCTGTGAACAAAAACTAGGATTCCTGATTCAAAAGGAAGCCAAAAGTGGATAAAAGTTCAGTAATTAATGTTTTAGTATTTTACTATTTTATCTTATTTAGAAATGACCTAGATTTTGAATTTCCATCATTAAACAACTCAGAGGAACCTAAGTTTTCAAGTTATCAAAATATTTTAGAAATTTAAGTAAACATTTTCTAAAGTCTCTACATCCTTAAAAAGCTGACTTCTCAATTTTGTTCCTCTTTCATTTATTTAATTCACTGCTTCCAATGATTACACGTAGACTAGCCAAACTTAATGAGATATTAGACAAAATTAGCTATCATTCTAAATTATTTTTCTTGCTGACAAATTTTGTAAGAGATAACATGAACTTGTTTGGCCTTTCCTAAATCTAGGTAGAATAAAATATTATATTTAATGCTGAAAACTCTAACAATGTGCCTGTTTTAATTAAACCCCCATAAGTAGCTTTAATCCCAAATAAATTTCCAGATGATGTAAATTTAAAAAGCATTTGGATTTGTTTCTATTATGTTTCTGGAAGTTCTAAGAATCCTTCATTCATAGAAGCACTTAATCTTTTTTAAGCCAATAAAATAGAGCTCTTTTACAAATTAATTTTTAGTAATACCATTCACAGGTAGAATATATCACACATCTACATGGACATACATAAACTTACAGACACAGAATCCATGAGGCTTTTTTTGAAAATTGCAGTCATGAATCAGGTGCAATAATACAAAATTCACTAGCTATAAGAGAAGTTGAATCCAAATTACATTTTTGACGTAGAATTTAAGGTTATGCACTCAACCTCAACTGGCTAATGTTTTTTATTAATACTTACAAAGAAGACACTTTAAGATTTTTTTTCATTTTGTCTAGGTTTTAAAAGAAATTTTCCTCTTTTTGTTTTTCCTTCTGATAAGAATTACCTCTGAAGTTTGTATTTTAAAGAGATGATCTATCTATAGAAAACTATAAAACACTGGTGAAAGAAATCAAAGAGGACACTAATAGATGGAGAAATATACCATGNTAGTGCAGCACTTTCACAGCATCATCTTTCAAGATTTGGAATAGCTCAACTGGAACTTCATCACCTCCACTAGCTTTGTTCATAGTGATGCTTTCTAAGACCCACTTGACTTCACATTCCAGGATGTCTGGCTCTAGATGAGTGATCACACCATCATGATTATCCAGGTCAGGAAGATCTTTTTTGTATAGTTCCTCTGTGTATTCTTGCCACCTCTTCTTAATATCTTCTGCTTCTGTTAGATACATACCATTTCTGTCCTTTATTGAGCCCATCTTTGCCTGAAATGTTCCCTTGGTATCTCTAATTTTCTTGAAGAGATCTCTAGTCTTTCCCATTCTGTTGTTTTCCTCTATTTCTTTGCATTGATCGCTGAAGAAGCCTTTCTTATCTCTTCTTGCTATTCTTCAGAACTCTGCATTCAGATGCTTATATCTTTCCTTTTCTCCTTTGCTTTTTGCTTCTCTTCTTTTCACAGCTATTTGTAAGGCCTCCCCAGAAAGCCATTTTGCCTTTTTGTATTTCTTTTCCGTAGGGATGGTCTTGATCCCTGTCTCCTGTACAATGTCCAAATGAACAGCAAAACTTTTTATTCATTTAAAGGGAAAATGCTTTATTTCAGCATTTATTTCCTTGCAGGATACAAGAGCCTCTTGATGAAGATGAAAGAGGAAAGTGAAAAACATGACTTAAAACTCAACATTCAAAGATCATGGCATCTGCTTTCATCACTTTGTGGAAAATAGATGGGGAAACAATGGAAACAGTGACAGACTTTATTTTCTTGGGCTCCACAATCACTGAGGACAGTGACTGCAGCCATGAAATTAAAAGATGCTTACTCCTTGGAAGAAAAGCTATGACAAACCTAGGCAGCATATTAAAAAGCAGAGACATTACTTTACTGATAAAAGGCCATCTAGTCAAAGCTATGGTTTTTCCAGTAGTCATGTATGGATGTGAGGGTTGGACCATACAGAAAGCTGAGTGCTGAAGAATTGATGCTTTTGAATTGTGGTATTGGAGAACACTCTTGCGAGTCCCTTAGACTGCAAGGAGATCCAATCAGTTCATCCTAAAGGAGATCAGTCCTGGGTGTTCATTGGAAGGACTGATGCTGAACCTGAAGCTCCAATATTTTAGCCACTTAATGCAAAGAGCCAACTCATTGGAAAAGATCCTGATTCTGGGAAAGATTGAAGGCAGGAGGAAAAGGGGATGACAGAGGATGAGATGTTTGGATAGCATCACTGACTGAATGGACATGAGTTTGAGCAAAGCTCTGGGAAATGAAGGGACATTAAAGCCTGGTGTGCTGCAGTCCATAGGGTCACAAAGAATCATATATGAATGAGTGACCGAACAACAGCAAGATACAGAGGGTGAGTCTTGTATTGTGATGCCATTTTTTCCCGAGAAGCACAAAGCCAGATACGATGTTTCATTAATCCTCACAACTTCTGCAAGAAGCTGTTAAGAAACATTATCACCCCTTGACAGAGGGTGCATGAGGAACCAGTCATGTAATGTCTTCTAGCTCCAACACTGAAACTGTGGAAGTCAGAGGATGAAAGAAACAAAGCAGGGAAGTTTATCCCGTATTCTGTAATAAGTCATAATGGAAAAGAACCTGAGAAAGAATCTACATATGTGTGTGCTAAATCATTTCAGTCGTGTCTCACTCTCTGCAACCCCGTGCAATCCACCAGACTCCTCTGTCCATGGGATTCTCCAGGCAAGAATACTGGAGTGGGTTGCCATTCCCTTCTCCAGGGGATCTTCTTGATCCAGGGATTGAACCTGGGTCTCCTGTGTTGCGGACATGTTCTAACAATGCTTTGCATTGCCATCGCTGTCCACCAAATACACACTGTCAACTTCATATTTTTTCATAAACATGTCTCCTTTTATCTAAACAGATTAGCATTTGTTCTTACCTAAAATTTGCCCATTCTTCTTGCCTCTTTATTTAGAAACTTTACATTGACAGCAAGCTTCAGTACAAGTGCAGTAAATATTAAATAATAATGGAAAACTTCCTGTGGCCCCAGTTCCCAGATTATGAAGGTAAATTTCTTGTCACCCTTGTTTCTGTTCTCCAAGGACTTTTCCTAATCGGATAGAATGCCAAGGTGACAGTATTAACAGAGCTGATTTGTTTAGCTCTGTTTTCTTATAAGTTCATTTTGTGTCAAAATACACGCAGGAACATGAAAATGGAGGTACATATGCATAGTTTGTATCGTATACTTACGCGGTATATATATTGCACCTACGTAATGTACTTTTTTCACATATTGAAACATGTATTTACTTTTAATTGAAGGATAATTGCTTTACAGACATATGTGCCTTTCTACCAAACACCAGCATGAATCAGACATATAAATATTTACGTTTTTGTTGTCACGCATCTTACCTCACTCAGGATAAATTCCTCAGAGAATTTATATATTCTCAGAGTGATATGCAGCAGGAATGGGAAAGTGAATCCTAGTGGAGACATAATGGTGAAAGGTACAAGACATGATTAAGCAGTGTTTACACAGTACCTGAATGGGGATGTTTAAAAAAAACAGTTGAACATGAAATGTCTCAGTTTGGTTTGGAGCCTCATTGTCATCTTATGATTTGTGGTGTTGAAGCTGAATCTGAGCTCTGTACTCCAACGCTGAATTAAATCTCAGAGACAAAAGCTTTGGGTGAAGTAGGAAGGTATAGCTTTATTGCTTTGCCAGGCAAAGGGGGCACAGTGGGCTAATGACGTCAAGACCATGGTGTTTCCCTGACTGGGAGGGTGGTGAGGAGTTTTATAGCAACGGTTTAAAGAGGGCGTGATCGGGTCATGGACATCCTTCTGATTAGCTGGGGGTAAGGTAAATAGAAGTCAGCCTCATCTGCTGCTGCTGCTGCCAAGTCGCGTCAGTCGTGTCCGATTCTGTGCGACCCCATAGATGGCAGCCCACTAGGCTCCCCGTCCCTGGGATTCTCCAGGCAAGAACACTGGAGTGGGTGGCCATTTCCTTCTCCAATGCAGGAAAGTGAAAAGTGAAAGTGAAGTCACTCAGTCGTGTCCGACCCTCAGCGACCCGATGGACTGCAGCCCATCAGGCTCCTCCGTCCATGGGATTTTCCAGGCAGGAGTACTGGAGTGGGGTGCCACTGCCTTCTCCGGTCAGCATCGTCAATCAGGTTCTAACTGGTCTGGGGTCTCCGTGCTTGTGGGCAGCATATCATTGTTCACGTTAACTTCTTCCACCTGGAGGGGTTTCGGTATCTGCAAAGCAGCTCAAAGATATTGATGTACGTATTGATGGGGCACAAGTACCCTGCCCAGAGGCCACACTATTGTTTCTCTTGATTATTGGTCTTTCTGATTAATTAGGTCCCCCCTCCCTCCCCTAATTAACAACTGCTTAAATTTGCCCCGTTGGAACTCAGGAAAGGTCATGGAAGCTGAATGAAGGGCATTTCCTATAATCAAATAAATGGGGAACACAGAAAAGCTTTGTGCTCAGGAATCCCACAGGGCCCTGCTCGGTATCAGTGTCAATAATAACTTGGCTTCTAGATATGTAGACACAAGGTGGAGGGGGTAGAGAGGTCCAGATGTGCTCAGATGTGCAGGTCCAGAAACCAACTGCCCTTCCCATGGATTCAGAACTGTCTCATTGGTCTTCTCATAATGGGGGTGGGGAGCCTGGGACTCACGTCCCTGCTCTGACCAGAAGATTTTTACAGCAGCCTTGAATATCCCCAGGTGCAGTGAGTAAGGTGCTGAATAAATCCAACAGCTCATTTGTGTCAAGTCCACCTATAATATAATCAGTAATATTTTTACGGTTGGGAAGACTACATCTTTCTATTTAAGTGCTTCTGACAATATCACTCTATATCTTTTCTTCCTGCCTCTGCATTTAAGCCAGTGTGTTTACATTTTTTAAAACCTTTAAAATAAAGCCCTCTGGCTCCAAATGAAATTCTTGCTGCAATCAATTTCAGGTTGACGAATGAGCTATAACGCTGGCTGAAGTTATGGAGACACAAGAGACTGTGTCTGCTGGAAAGACGTTAAATTCCAGAAGAGGGACTGGGTGGATTCACATTGATGGGGATGTGAGATTGTTTGCCTGCTTTGTGGCGAGCACGTAGCAGCCCATGGTGAAGGAGGTGGGAATGGGGGGCAGGTTATTGGGACTTTAACAGTGCTTTTTAGTGGAAATCTTTTGAAATGAATATTAAGATACTCAAATGCAGGGTGAGCTCTTGCCGGAAGTGGAAATGCGAGAGGCTGTTGGGCACGGAGGGGGCCTCCTGTCCAGCTGTGCCTCACTCTCCTCTCTCAGGGAGATTCCCTTCTTCCCTCATGAGTCACGATATAATCACACTACACTGCAGGCATTGGTTATATCAGGAGAGTGTGTAATTTCCGCAGTTCCGTCTTGTTGCAACACAGTTTGAAGCAATGGATGGACCAGTGTTATAGCCCTCAGAAGGACCAGTGTTGCAGCTCCGTGTTACAGCTCAGTTTTATTTAGAAAGTAAAGGAAAATACGTCCTTGAGGCATGAGGGAATGCTGAACCAAAAGATGCGAAGAGAAGAGAAGCCTCAGCCCAGTTTTGGCTCCCCTTTTTATATGATTTTCCTCCTCCCCCAGGGGCCTGCTCTCTGTAAGCTGGGCTGGCCAGGAGTGCTTTATGTTCTGCCTGAGGTCCTCACTCCAGTCCTTGGACCTTCCTTTGTTCTATTTTCCACCCGCTTTTCCTTTCCTTGTCTTTTAGCCACCACCATTCTGGACTCCTTTGTCCTACTCTAACTACCTAACAGTTACAGCCCCACCCCCACCACCTCTGGGAAACATGGGAAACTGCAGGAAGAACATGACTTGGTTAAGTGGAAATCAAGAACTTTATTTGGCCAAGTTCAATTGCTGCTTCTGGTGACTATTTTTGTCTCTAGAGCAGCCTTTCTACTTAGCTACATTTGAGGAAAGATGAGAAAATCAGGGTAAATGGAGATGAAAGGTTTGGGACCTGTAACCAGCAAGGAGATGAACAGATCTCAGAAAACCCAGGAAGCCCCTGTACTTCCTGAGATGTCTGGTCTGAGAAGACCAGTGCACCAAGGAGGAGGGAGCCTGGGGCTGCGGAGTTACGTTGTAACTGTGCGGTGCTTAGTCACTCAGCCGTGTCTGACTCTTTGCGACCCCATGGACTGTATGTGGCCCACCAGGTTCCTCTATTCATGGAATTCTCCAGGCAAAAATACTGGAGTGGTTTGCAGTGCTCACCTCCAGGGGATCTTCCCAACCCAGAGATCAAACCTGGGTCTCCTGGATTGCAGGTGGATTCCTTACCATTTGAGCCTCCAGGAAAGCCCGTATCATAACTGAGTATAGGCTATCCTGGTATGAGAGAAGCTATCATACACAAAAGGGAGAAGTGGCTGAGTAATATTCCATTGTATATACGTACCACAACTTCTTTATCCATTCATCTGTCAGTGGACATCTAGGTTGCTTCCATGTCCTAGTTATTGTAAATCACTGTGATGAACACTGGGGTCCGTGTGTCTTTTTTGGTTATTGTTTCCTCAGGGTATATGCTCAGTAGTGGGATTGTTGGGTCATAGGGTAGTGTTATTCCTAGTTTTTAAAGGAACCTCCATACTATTATCCATAATGGCTGTATCAATTTACGTTCCCACCAACAGTGCAAGAGTGTTCCCTTTTCTCCACACCCTCTCCAGCATTTATTGTTTGTAAATTTTTTGATGATGGTCATTCTGACCTGTGTGAGGCATTTGAGTCAGTTCTAACAAGATGGGTGAAACTAGAGCCTATTTTACAGGGTGAAGAAAGTCAGAAAGAGAAAAGCAAATATTGTATATTAATGCATATACATGGAATCTAGAGAGATGGAATGGATGAACCTGTTTGCAGGGCAGCCATGGGGACGCAGACATAGAGAACAGACTTGCGGACACAGTGGGGGAAGGGGGGGGATGAGTTGAGAGAATGACATTGAAACAAACACATTACCACACGGAAAACAGAAAGCCAGTGGGAATTGGTTGTATGATGCAGGGAGCGCAAACCTGCTGCTCTGTGACAGCCTAGAGGGACTGGGATGGGGTGGGAAGTGGGAGGGAGGTTCAGGAGGGAGGGGACATATGAATGCCTATGGCAGATTCATGTTGACGTGCGGCAGAAACCAACACAATATTGTAAAGCAGTTAACCTCCACTGAAAATAAATTAATTTAAAAAATAAGCACATGCTGTTTTTAGCTCAAAGCAAAACAAAAAACAAAGACAGCAGTGAAGGGGAAGGGGAAGAAGAAAGCGGCAGATTTCAGAACGGATTTCGTAAACTGCTTGCACAATTGCTCAGTGAGCGGCTTAAAAAGACAGCCCTGCTGTCACCAAGGCACAGGACATATCATCTTCCAGAGAGGGGTTAATGAAGGGTGTCACAGAATGGGCCAGATCAGAGTTAATGAAGCTGGGAAGGGATGTTATAAGACATTTTGAGGGCAAATGGGTCAGTAGAGGAGGCAGAATTCCGTTTCCCAGGGCTGAAATGTGAAGGAAGATTGATGGCTGCGAGCCTTGTCTTCTACAATAGAAAAATGTAATACTTACCGGGTCCTAGAATACAATGCTGTTATTCAAATGGTGCTTTCACATGCAGAAGCAAAAACAGGAAACACGTTCTCTTGCTTAGAAAGAGATGACGAAGGTCGCAGAAAAGAGCAAAACTGTAATAAACGGACGACAACCTATCCAGCGTTGAAAGTGGGACCCCTGGAAAGAGACACCTGGGGATCTGGAGGGGCTGGGACAGAGCCTCTTTAGGCCACAAGAGGTTGTAAAAGGGGGCCGATGAAAATCTGCCCATGGATAGCTTTGGCAGTAAGAATAAAAATTCCTTATTTAGAACCTTCCTTATTTTGAAACATTTTCTTCCTTTTAAAAAATTTGTTGTAAAAATGTGTTAACCATAACTTGAATGATAGAATCATAGAGCAACCAATGATCTAATATTTTAATTTATTTTTATATAAATTTTAAATAAATTACATATTTATAAAGTATATGTACAAATATAAATTTATATAAAATATGTAAATTAATATATTTATTTAATTCATTTTAAAATGTTTTCTTTATTGTGGTAAAAGTTACATAATATGAAAAACACTGTTTTGATCATATACAACTGTACAGTTCAGTGGTACTAAGTGCATTTCGTGAAGCTCTCACCATCATCCAGCTCCTGAAATTTTCATTTTCCTAAACTGAAACTCCATCTCCATTAAGCAGTAAGTCCCCATCTTCCTTGCACCCCCTACCCTGGCCCGTGACAGCTACTAAAGTCTAATTCATTTAATCTTCTCCATCCAGGGATCAAACCCATGAGTCCTGCATCTCCTGCCTTGGCAGGTGTATGCTTTACCTGGGAAGACAAAGATAAGACAAATAGCAGACATAGACCCCACAGATCTTTAATCTGAGACACGTGGGGAGAGGGAGTCATGGAGAAGGCTTGAATCTACTTCATTTTTGACTCAATAGTGAAGGCTCTTAGGTGAGAGGTGAAACTCCAATGATAAACTTATTTTAGCAGGCAGGGTGACTTTCTATCTGCATGGTAGTTATGCATGCATTATTTCCCCAAGCAAATTGTGAATTTTTTCAAGGAAAGAGTCATGCTTGATGCACCATGCTGTCTCCTACAAACTCAGCATGGAGGAGGAGTGCGGGAAATGTTTGGAATGAATCATAGTGCCTGGACTGATTTCCTAGGACTAGCATAGCAAACTACAAAAGTAAGCAGCTTAACATGATGGAAATTTACTCTCTCAGAGTTCTGGAAGTTAGAAGTCCAAGTCGTTGGCAAAGCAACAACTCTGAAGGTTCCAGGGTTTTCCCGTACCTTCCTAGCTTCTGCTGGTTGTTGGAAATCCTTGGGGTTCTTTGTCTTCCAGGCTCGTCACTACAGCCTCTCTCTCTGTTGCTCTGTGATGGTGTCTTCTCTGTGTGTCTTCATGTGGCACTCTCCTCTCCCTGTATGACTGTGTCCATATTTCCTTATCACAGAATGATGCCAGTCCTTGGGTTAGGACCCATCTTAATCCAGGTCTGCCTCATCTTAACTTGATGACATCTGCAAGGAACTTATTTCCAAATAAGACCACATAACCAAGGGCCAAGATGGTCAACTATATCTTTTTTTTTTTTTGGTTAGGGACACAGTTCAGCCCACAACACTGCCTCATTCTCAAGCCCTTAATACTTTAAAAGAAACTCTGTACCAAGTTGCTTCAGTTGTGTCTGACTGTCTGCAACCCACATGGACCATAGCCTGTCAGGCTCCTATGTCCATAGAGTTCTCCAGGCAAGAATACTGGAGTGGGTTGTCATGCCCTGCTCCAAAAGAAGCTCTGGTAAGATTTAAAAGATTAAAAAAAACTTTTAAAAAAATATTTAAGGATTTTTTAAAAAATGTGAACCATTTTAAAGTCTTTATTGAATATGTTATAATATTACTTCTGCTTTGGTTTTTTTCACCTGTGTGGCATGTGGGGTCTTTATTTCCCTAAACAGGCATTGAACCCACACCTCCTGCATTGGAAGGTAGAATCTTAACCACTGGACCACCAGAGAAGTCCCTGGTATGATTTTTAAGACACCTGTATTTTCCTTAAATGTTTTTCTGAAGAGCTAATATGATAATCATAATGAAAATTTGATATCAAAACACAATAAAAGTAAAAAAACAACCCCCTCCAAAAAAACCTGTAACATCATTCTCCTCATGAATGCTCTGAAAGGGTGAGTTCCCTGTTTCAGTATCTGACAAATGGAAGTGCCCGTGCAAAGAGCTTGCGTTTGGTGTGTGGGAACTAAGCCAACAACAGAATTCCAGCCTCCTCCTGGTCTGAGGACCCATGCCCTCGCAGGCCTCCCTGTGGCTTCTGTGTGACTGGGTTCCTGCTCACTTTGACATGAGCCGTAATGAGCACAGACCGTTCCTAACAAGTCCCATCACTTGAGAAGACCCATCCTGATTCCCAGTTGCACATTCTGTTCAGAACCAGTTGCTGGCAGCTCTCCATCCGCTGGAGCTGAGAAACCTTGGGCTTCGGTCCACAGTGGTGTACAGTCTACATTTAGTTACGATTTTATAGTGACTGAGGGCAGTCAGTGTGTATGACAGGAGCTCACTGGGATTTGAGGACCATGAGTACTCACTCTGAGACTTTAGTGCATTGAGAACACTTGTCTTTCCCAGAAGATCAAAGACAGTTTTGGTTTAGTGAGGTCTTTGAAACTACTCTTTTCCCGATAAATTAATCACAAATGCTAGAGATATAATTGAGAAGGTTCTTGGTGTCTCCAGAAGCAGCTTTCCATCATGCTGCCTAATTATTTGCCTGGGAAGCATGAGGATGAGCTGCCCTGAGCAAAAATCCAGGCCCTACCTTGCTAGTAAGAATCCTGTGACATGAAGTGAGACTTCCATGTTCCAGGGATGATATTACAGGTTGAATTGTGTTCCCAGCGAAGAGATACACAGTTAGGCCCCTACATACGAACGAGTTCTGTTCCCAGAGCACGTTCACAAGTCCACTTGTGAACTAACTATAAGTCCAACTAAGTTAGCCTAAGCCCCCAACTAACCCAATTGACTACATAGTGTGTGCGTGTGTGTTCAGTCACTTAGTCGTGTCCTACTCTTTGCAGCCCCACAGACTGTAGTCCACCAGTCTCCTCTGCCCGTGGGACTTCCCAGGCAAGAATACTGGAGTGGGTTGCCATTTCCTACTCCAGGGGCTCTTCCCGACCCGGGGATCATATGCACGTCTCCTTCATATCCTGCATTGGCAGGCAAGTTCTTTCCCACTGAGCCACCTGGGAAGCCCTGGCTGTATAATACTATACTGTAATAAGTTAATAATACTTTTCACACAAATAACACATTAAAATTTTTTAAAATTTAATCTTACAGTACAGTACCTTGGAAAGTACAGTGGTACAGTACAACCGCTGGCAGACAGGGGCTGGCATCAAGAGAACAGCCGAGAAGAGTGACTGACAGGAGGAGAGAGAGGAGGTGGGAGAGAGCAGAGCTGAAGGGCCGTCAGCAACAGGAGATGCAGGGCCGGCTGCAACGTGACTCACTCCTTACGCTAGTGGACTGCATGTTCAATGAATCACTCCTTACGCTAGTGGACTGCACGTTCAGTTGACTCACCCCTTACGCTGGTGGACTGCACGTTCACATCTTTAAAAGTTCGAAACTTGAAGGTTCACATGTAGGGAACTTACCATCTGTTGGAATCCTCACCCCCAAGAGACCTCACTCCCTTCAGATCTTATTTGGAGATGGGGACTTTACAGAGGGAATGAAGTTGAAATGAGTTCATCGGGAGTGGGCTCAATTCCATATGACTGATGCTCTTACAAAAAGGGGAAATTTGGGCACAGAGACAGGCATGGAGGGAGGGAAGCTACATGAAGAGACACAGGAGGAAGACGATCTTTTGTAAACAAAGGAGAGAGGCCTGGAACAGATCCTCCCTCAGAGCTCTCAGAAGGCATCAGCTCTGCAGACACCTTGACCTCAGACATCTAGCCTTCAGAACAGTGAGAGGATAAATGTCCCTTGTGTACGCCCCTGTCTGGAGTACTTTGATTCAGCAGCCCCAGGAGACTGATGCACATGGGGAGCAGTTTACCTAGAACTTGGACAACTTGGGCCTAAAAGGAACAAGCTTATCTCCAGCAGGTGGGGTTTTAGCTTTGATTTTCTTGATTTGTTGCTGTTGAGTTGCTGCTGCTGCTGCTGCTAAGTCGCTTCAGTCATGTCCGACTCTGTGCGACCCCATAGACGGCAGCCCACCAGGCACCCCTGTCCAGGCAAGAACACTGGAGTGGGTTGCCATTTCCTTCTCCAATGCATGAAAGTGAAAAGTGAAAGTGAAGTCGCTCAGTCGTGTCCGACTCTGCGCGACCCCATGGACTGCAGCCTTTCAGGCTCCTTGGTCCATGGGATTTTCCAGGCAAGAGTATTGGAGTGGGGTGCCATTGCCTTCCTATCCAACTCTTTGTGACCCCTTGGATTGCAGCACTCCAGGCTTCATTGCCCTCTATTATCTTCCAGAGTTTGCTCAAATTCATGTTCATTGAGTGAGTGATGCTATCTAACCATCTCATCCTCTGTCATCCCCTTTTCCTCTTGCCTTCAATCTTTTCCAACATCAGGGTCTATTCCAATGAGTTGGCTCTTCGCATCAGGTGGCCTAAGGACTGAAGCTTCAGCATCAGTCCTTCCAATCGATATTCAGGGTTGATCTCCTTTAGGATTGATTGGTTTGATCTTCTTGCTGTCCAAATGACTCTCAAGAGTCTTCTTCAACACCATGATTTGAAAGCACCAGTTCTTTGGCACTCAGCCTTCTTTATGGTCCAACTCTCACATCTGTACGTGACTACTGGAAAAACCATAGCTTTGGCTATACAGACCTTTGTTGGCAAAGTGATGTCTCTGCTTTTTAATACACTGTCTAGGTTTGTCTCAGCTTTCCTTCCAAGGCGTAAGCGTCTTTTAATTTCATGGGTGCAGTCACCGTCTGCAGTGGTTCTGGAGCCAAGAAAAGAGTCTGACACTGCTTCCACTCTTTCCCCTTCTATCTACCATGAAGTAATGGAACCCAGATGCTATGATCCCGAGTTTCAAGCCAGCTTTTTCATTCTCCTCTTTCATCCTCATCAAGAGGCTCTTCAGTTCCTCTTCACTCTCGGCCACTAGAGTGGTATCATCTGGTTTCCTTGATAATAAGATTTATTTTTTTTTCAGAACAGAACCTGTCCTTTATTTGCTTTCCTTTCCCTACTTTGCCTGTCTCTTTTGCTTCTTAAAAAGTAGGCCAGGCTCTATATCCCCAAACAGAAAGATAAGTTGTCTGTATATGGAAATCTCTTTTGTGAATGAACTTTTTGGCACCAAAATATCTCAGATGATAAATGTCTAATGCAGTTGTCACTTGGGAAGTCAAAGAGCTCTTGAGTTGTTTACGGCATCTATTTTTGTTAGCTTCTTTCTCTCCTCTTTCTCATGTTTGTCCTTTAGTTACGCTTCCCAAGTGATGGGTAACTATTTGTTCAACATAATGTCCTGTGGAGAAGAGCATGGTTTTTATTCGGACAAAGTATGCAAATGTGGCACGAGATAACTGAACGTAGTTGGTGGCTATTTATTAAAGAACATGACTTTAATTTAACGTTGGATTAGGATGGCTCATTAAGACAATGCCAGAGAGCTTAAATTATCCACCTAATTTAGAAAGAAAACTCACAACGTCTAAATATGCTGTTTTGATTTAAAAGTCTAGACAGGACCTCACTCGTAGAAAGCAAGGCACAAAACTGTCCAGTTAGTTTAATTTACAAAGGCTAATTTGGTCTTTTTTTTTTTAAAATTTTTAATTTTTAGTTTGTTTTGCTTTACAATACTGTATTCGTTTTGCTCTACATTGACATGAATCAGCCACGAGTGTGTATGAGCTCCCAATCCCAGCTCCCCCTCCCCCTCCCACCCCATAGCATCTCTCTGGATCATCCCTGGGCAGGAATACTGGGGTGGGGAAGCTATTTCCTTCTCCAGGGGATCTTCTCAACCCAAGGATCAAACCTGGGTCTCCTGAAGTGCAGACAGATTCTTCTTGGTATTCTTTTCTGTGGTTTATCATAGGATACTGAATACAGTTCTCGGTGCTATACATGAACACCTTTTTGTTTATCATTCTCTCTAAGATAGTTGACACCTGCTAAGCCTGAACGTCCTTCCATCCCTCCCCTCTGGAACCGCAAGTCGGTCCTCCATGCCCGTGGTTCTGTTTCATAGACAGGTGCACTGGTGTCCTATTTCAGCTCCCACATATAAGTGCTATCGTATGGTGTTTGCCTTTCTGTTTTTGACTTGACTTTGTATGATAATCTGCAGCTGCTGTGAATGGCATTCTTTCACTCTTCTTAACGGCTGAGTGGTTTTCTATTGTACATGTATACACCACATCTTCTTTAGCCATCCATCTGCCGATGGACATTTAGGTGGTTCCCATGGCTATTGTGAATAGTGCTGCCATGAACATAGGAGTGTGTGTATCTTTTTGAGTTATAGTTTTATCCAGGAATAGGATGGCTGGATCATATAGTAGCTCTATTTTTAGTTTTCTGAGAAACTTCCATACTGCTTTCCAAAGAGGCTGTACCAACTTACTTCCTCTCCAGCGGTGTAGGAGGGTTTCCTTTTCTCCACAGCCTCTCCTGCATTTCTTATCTGTAGACTTTTTAACGATGGCCATTCTGACTGGTGGGACTTCCCTGGTGGCTCAAACAGTAAAGAATCTGCCTGCAATACAGAAGACCTGGGTTCAATCCCTGGGTCAGGAAGATCTCCAGGAGAAGGGAATGCCTACCCACTCCAGTTTTCTTGTCTGGAGAATTCTATGGACAGAGGAGCCTGGTGGGCTACAGTCTATGAGGTCACAAAGAATTGGAAACGACTGAGTGACTAACCTTTTCACTTTCTTTCTGACTGATAAGTGAAGTGAAAGTCACTCAGTCATGTCTGACTCTTTGTGATCCCATGGACTGTAGCCCACCAGGCTCCTCCGTCCATGGAATTCTCCAGGCAAGAACATTGGAGTGGGTTGCCATTCCCTTCTCCAAGGGATCTTTCCAATCCAAGGTTCGAACCCAGGTCTCCCACATTGCAGGCGGTTCCTTTACCGTCTGAGCCACCAGTGAAGCCCAATAATTCCCAATAAAACCTTACCTCTGACTGGTAATGCACAGACAATTTAGAACATAGGGTTACACTATGGAACAGTGTAGGCAAACAGCAACCTGAAGGTCAAGTCCAGTCTGTCTTCTGTTTTTCTAAATGAAGATTTGTTGGAACTCACCCACATCCGTCATCTCTGTATTGTCTATGGATGCTTCACACCACAACAGCAGGTAGGAACAGCTGCAACAGAGACTGCAAATCCTAAACTATTTACTAACTGGCCTTTTAGAAAAAAAAAAAAACACACACAACTTTTCCTGACCGCTTGTTATAGAATATCAGTTTTATATTCTTCCCCCACCAAATATCTGGCAGTTTTATTATTTCCTTTCAAAATGATAGTTAAATACACAGATCGTAACATCTTAGAGACCCAGGGGGCCTAGAAATCATCTATTCTAATGCCCATGCAAACACATGACTTTGATAGCTTTTTAAAATGTGCATTTAGCTAAATGAACTGTACTCCATTCAAGTGAGGTGTGTGCTGTAGCTTGGCGTAAGCCAGGCCCAGTTGCCGCAGCTTCTGGTGGAGCCTCTGACTCTGTGCTGTGGGGCAGGCTTTCCTCTGGTGTCTCCCACGCTGGACTGTGTCCTGTTACACACTGATCTCCCTCGGGGTCTGCCAGGCCCCTCCTGGCCTCCCCACTGCCCTCTTCCTCTCGGGTTATCCTCCCCCGTGACTCTCAGCTATGTGCCGCACGGTTCTCTGGGCACTCTCTAATTTCCACGTTTCAGTTTTTGTCTCCTTGGCGCAGACCCCAGGAGGCTTCTCATTCTGTACTTCGTTTAGACCTTATTAGGAGCACGGAGTTTAGAGTTAAGATGCTACGACAAGCCATTTCACAAGCTCTCTCGAGAACAGCTGATTAAAACTCTAATCATTAGTCTGGTTTTATAAATCTGAGGGCTTCTTCCATCTCAATATTTTTATCCCTGTAATTAAATGGTGTCCCATGAATGCTTTATCTAACAGACTAAATGTATGTGAAAAGACAAAGCTGAGAAACAAAAATTATTTTCAAAATATTAAGTCGTGTTTTTTTTTTTTTTTTTCTTTTCTTTTCTTTTTTTTAAACTAGTATTGATTTCTCTGTTCAGAGCTGCACATGGAGATCATGAACGTTTGTCTGGGTTCTCCAGGGCCATTCCAGATGCTGAGATGAACTGTACGGCATCACTTGCAATGTGTGGTTCTTCAAGATTTGCTTCATGAATTTCATACAAGATATGCGTTATGGCTTAAACTGCTGTCAGTTTTGAATTAAATGAAGTAGGTTGTTTTGCTGACGTGCAGATAATTCTAAGAAATATCACATTTAGATTTATTTCTTCTCTGGGATATATTCAGTGAGTTGGGCGAGGGAAGCATACTGCAATGAATTTTAAAATAGATCTTGCTATAGGGATATCCTGATACTTGTGGCACCATACACATTTCTCTCCTGTATGATAATTGCAAATTAATATAAACACATGGATTCATAGTCCTTGACAGCTAGGGAACATGGGATTTGGTGATTAGCTCCTTGAATATCAGACTGGCTTTGGAAAGCCAAACAGAAGAGGCACAAAAATGAACCGCAGTCAAAATACACACAGGAAGGTAACAAATATTGTTTCAGATCTCTGTGTCTTAGTGAAGAGAGTTTGGGATGGCAGTAAGCTGGTGTCACCAGCTGCCTGGACATGAGTTTGAGTAAGCTCTGGGAGCTGGTGATGGGCAGGGATATCTGGCATGCTGCAGTCCATGGGGTCGCAAAGAGTCGGACGCGACTGAGCGACTGAGCTAACCTGAACCAGCTGCTTGCCCCTTCCTTTCTGGTATTGCTCTGGGGTAGGGAGCCTGCATGGAAGTTGCAGCAATTATTTGTTTATGCTTTGGCCTTGCAATTGATTGTTTGCTTTTCAAAGGCATCGTGGTGGTGGTTTAGCTGCTAAGTCTGACTCCTGCAACCCCATGGACTGTATAGCCTGCCAAGTTCTTCTGTCCATGGAATTCTCCAGGCAAGGATACTAATTATTTATCCAAACTATTATTAGTAATAGAAGGAATATAGGTGAAGAAAAGAAGGTGTACACCCATGACTGATTCGTGTCAGTGTATGGCAAAAACGACTATAATATTGTAAAGTAATTAGCCTCCAATTAAAATAAATAAATTAATTAAAAAAAGAAAAGAAAAGAAGGTTAAGATCCAGGTAATGAGATCAGGTTTAACTTTTTTTTTTTTAATTGAAGTGGTTAAAGTCGACTTTCTTTTAGGATATTCTGATAAAGTTGTTCTAGATCAAAGCCTCAGGAAGGCAATCAGGTAATTCAAAAGTATTTTGATTATTGGTCATTGACACCAGAAGACATGAGAATGATTTGGGGATGTATATAAATGCTGGATCCATCAGTAACCTTGACCTATGTCAGAGCACTCAAGAGAAAGGGTAAGTATAACAGACTGGTGAAACAGGAGAAAAGCGATGTCAGCTGAGTCAAATATTTGGAGGAGAATGATAACGGATCACTGTGAAAGGTTAGATTTGTCTCTACCAGCATTATTTAACTAATAACTAGACTAGTAAATGTCCTGTGAATGAAAGCAAGTTGTAAGGGCGTAGTCATCAGTAGGCCACTGATAACCTTAATCTGAAGGTTTCAGGAGACAGGTGAGGTTATGGAAGCTGCAGTGTTGTCAGTGGATGAAAGAGCAGGAGGCAGAAACTATTCTTATAGACGCTGTAGAAATTTGATGGAAAGAACAGGGAGAAATAGGTCAGTGGTATTAATTCAAGGAGAAAGGAAGGTCAGGTGTAGGACTGAAATAATGATTTTAGAACTGGTGAGAGACTTTTCGTTTTCTGTGGCCACTCTGCATGTCCTGCGGGATCTTCGTTCCTGGGCAGGGATCGAACCCACGCCTCTTGCAGTGGATGTGCAGTTTCAGCCACTGGACCACCAGGGAAGTGCACTGAATGTACTTTCATACACGGAAGACAGTGGGAAAGGAGAAGGAGGAGCTGGTGATACAAGTAGTAGAAGCGATGCCTGGTGGTAAAAAATAAGATAAAATCATGTCAAAGGCCACCGGTGAGAGAAGAGCCTTCATCCTGAGGAGAGATGCTCTAATTCTCAATGATCGAAAGGTGTTGCTGGGTGGCTGACGTCTGGGATCTTTCCTGTCTCCACCAGCTGCCGTGGACAGCTTGACAGGGACCTGATGGGAACAGGAAAGTCCACTAACGAACATTTAGGTTACTGCGTTCAATGTGGGAAAGCTGGACCTGGTGGACCAGTCTGGACCAAGTGTAAGACACACAAAATAGGTTCCAAACGGGCCAGGGAGGCCATAGCACCCTGAAGGAAAGCACCCGTCTCCAGCCTGCTTGTGGCTGGACACCCCTCTTGTGGGATTGCTGCACCTCCATGGTTCAGTGGAGAGGTGCAGAAAGGAGAAACATGAGAGGAAAAGTGCCTCACAGAACAGAGGCTTCCTCCTTGAGCACCTTAAGCCGTGCATTTCTTTCCTCCCTTTCTCTGGACTCTGCCCTGGTGCTGGTAACATTCCAGAAAGGAAAGCCTTTTCCAAGCACTGGCTCTATTCCCAGTGTCCAAAAAATTGTTGAGAGCTGAAGATATTTAAGCAAAGTAGATTTTCACGAAACCAAAAAGAGGGAGATAAGTATGATAGGAAGGAGGAAGGAATAGCAACATCTTAAAAAGAAGAAATTGGAGAACAAGAAATTCTTAAAGAGTCTTGAAAGTACTCCCCGAGTGGACTCTACAAATTTTAATCTTTATACTGAGAATCGATTGACTGTCCCATCTTGTCACAATAGCAACCTTGACTTTGAATCTTAACCTGGTCGTTCCAGACAGAGAAGTAAGAGTGATACTGATCACCCTTGGGGTCATGGAATGTAAATGCCTGATGGGATGTCTGTGGGATGAAAAGACAGTGCTTGGGACAAAAGGAATATTGGATGGGGACCTAGGAGAGTCACTGGAGTGATGTCTTGTATTTGCATCTCATTTGTTTATCTATGCGTTCATTAGCAAGGGAATTGGAGAAATGGTTATTTATTTACTTTAATTTACATTAGAGTATAGTTGCTTCATAATGTTGTGTTAGTTTCTACCATACAGCAAAGTGAATCAGCTATGTGTACACACATAACCCCTCCTATTTGGATTTCCTTCTCATTTAGGTCAACACAGAGCACTGAGTGGAGTTCCCTATGCTGTACAGTAGGTTCTCATTAGTTATCTGTTTTATACACAGTATCAATAGTGTGCATAGTTCAGTTCAGTTTAGCCACTCAGTCGTGTCTACTGTTTGCGACCCCAGGGTCTGCAGCCTGCCAAGCTTCCTCGTCCATCAGTTCAGTTCAGTTCAGTCGCTCAGTCATGTCTGACTCTTTGCGACCCCATGAACCGCAGCATGCCAGGCCTCCCTGTCCATCACCAACTCCCGGAGTCCACCCAAACCCATATCCATTGTGTCGGTGATGCCTTTCTCCTTTCTTCCAAGGAGAAAGCATCTTAAAATTTCATGTCTGCAGTCACTGTCTGCAGTAATTTTGGAGCCCAAGAAAATAAAGTCTGTCACTGTTTCTATTGTTTCTCCGTCTCTTTGCCAGGAAGTGATGGGACCAGATGGCATGATCTTCGTTTCTTGAATGTTGAGTTTTAAGTCAACTTTTTCCCTCTTCCTCTTTTACCAAGAGGCTCATTAGTTCCTCTTCACTTTCTTCCATGAGAGTGGTGTCATCTGCATATCTGAGGTTATTTTTATTTCTCCTGGCAATCTTGATTCCAGTTTGTGCTTCATCCAGCCTTGCATTTTGCATGATGTACTCTACATATAAGTTAAATAAGCAGGGTGACAGTATACAGCCTTGATATGCTGGGGAACCAGCAAAGGGACTGAGAACCCCCAGACAATTTGACTTTGAATTACTGTGTGTATAGAGAAATGGTTATTTAACACACTGTGCCTTCTTGTGCCCAGCAGTGAAAACACTCATGAAACTATTTGCTGCTCTTGAGGAGTGTCTAGTCTGGATGGAGGGACAGTTAAAAATTCAGTTACCCTTATGTGAAATGTGAGATGATGGCTTGATGTAAGTGCTTATTCAAGCCTCAGAACGTCTGGGAAAACTTTCCTGAGAAGGTGATGTCTAATCTGTTACAGAGATAGACTGAGTTGAAAAAACGAGTAAAGTCTCCAGCACAGGAGAGAACAGACTATAGTTTCCAGATTCCAGAATGCCAAGGCTCAGAGACAGGATTCTCTTGAGAAACTGACCTAGCCTGAAGACAAAGATGCTCTGAACTCAGAATTCTAGGAAATGACTATCTTTGATGAAGGTTCTGAGGGCCACAGAGCCCAGATCTGGTCTTGAGCCAAAGGAAGGCCTTGAATTGATCTGCTTGTTTAGACTCTCTCTCTGGATTAGCCAAAGTGGGGACTGAAGGAAGCAGACCTGTGACCAGGAGCTTCATTAGGAGGACAGGTGTGAGGTGCCTTCACCAAGGTTTATCTGGGACAGTGGAGCAAGACAAACATACGAAGAAGGCAGAAGTGACAGAGGGACTTTGGGGACAAGCTAGCCATAAACTAGTTACACCTGAAAGCATCTGACTGAGGATCTGCCATTATCCAGGGTGTTTTGATTTCTCTCAGAGTAAATACAGACAGATGGAGCAGCACTGTGGTGTGTCTGTAACCAGTGAGATGTTAATGTAGGAATAAATGACAAGAAAATTATGATTGACTCAATATATATTTGGCTCAGAATGATATTTTTTTAGTGACTTACATGTATGAAAACATCTGCTAAGCGTTTCACTCAGTCGATCTCCTGTTCTTGAATCTACATAAGGTACTGTTTCTGCATTTACAAATGAGGAAATGAACTCTCCTGAGATTTAGGAAGCTGGACCCCCTTGGGTGGCTGGTTCAGAGTCAAGGTCAGGGTGTTTCAACCCAGAGCCCATGTGCTGTGGGCAACTCCCAAGCCTGATTCTTCATCCCGGGGGGGACATTCCTTTGCCTGATTCCTGGCTTCTCGCCGCTGTCCCAGGGAGGAGCTGAATCCACTGTAGACCCCGGGAAGTGCAAGCTGAGCCCTAGGGCTGCCCGGTCCGGTCCACTGTGGGGACACCTGCCCGACCCAGTGAGTCTGCCTGCAGGCGCTGCCCTAGGCCTGGCCAGAGAAGGGAGAGGGGGCCGCATCAGAGCTCGCTGAACCCCTTTTCTCTCCAGGAGCTGGTGTTCCGCAACCAGCCTATCAGATACCGCGGTGATGCTCCGCGAGGCATCTGCTCATCAACCGCCCTCGCCCCGCTCCCCTCCCCGGCTGGTGCAGAGCCCGGGTGGGGAAACAGGTGGAGGAGGTTGGGATTGTATCGGACCCTTGGTCTCTCCATCACCTACTCCCCGTCGTAGGGACGGACATTGAGCAGTCTGTGCCGGGACCATGTCTGGTTTGTGTGTCCTCTTTCCTGTGAGTGAGGCTGGAGCGACAGACCTGCCCTCACTGCCCAGGGTGACGTCCCTCGTGGCTGCTGCTCATTGACGTAAAGCGTGAGTGACCTCAAGCATGAGTGACGTCAAGGGTGAGTGATGTCAGAGGACAACTCAGCGTGGCGGAGACTTGGGGTCAGAGGCCTTGAGGACCAACTTTGGTGCCAAAGCCAAGCACCTTAGCTTCCCCTGGTGGATACTTTTACTCAACTTTGCCTGAATCTATTGAATGTCTTTCAAAACATGAAAGGCCATTTGTAGAACATTTTTACAAATGACGTTGGAAATGTGAAATCAAGACATCGTTTGCTCAGGGCGGGTTTTCTCATAGTCAGTATTTCCTCTCAGTCATTTTCTTTACAGGGTTTCTTTTCATGAATGTTCTGTAATTTTCTTTCTTGCAGAACATTTTGCCTTCATTATACAATCCATTAGAAGAAACAGATTTCGATTTATTTTACTCTGAACTTATTTTACATTGGGAATTTTCTGTAGCAAATAAGCCCAAAGAAGTACACACTAGCACTTTATTCTTAAAAAATTACAGTTGTGAAAAAATAATTTGCTAAGGAAAAAAGATAAAAACAACGTAACCAGTGTTATAACCAGAAAATGCTGTGATCTGAATGTCACTGCTTTGTCTAGATAGTAGGAACATAAAAAGAACTTTCTCTTTTTCTTGTGTTAGCTGCAATAGATAATCTGACCAACTAAAAGTGCTTAGGTCTCTAGGTATTTTTATTTTTAAAATTTTTCTGTGGTCTGACACCTTCCTATAAGTGAAGTCGCTCAGTCGTGTCCTACTCTTTGTGACCCCGTGGATTGTAGCCCACCAGGCTCCTCTGTCCATGGGATTCTCCAGGCAAGAATACTGGAGTGGGTTGTCATTTCCTTCTCCAGGGGATCTTCCCAACCCAGGGATTGAACCCAGGTCTCCTGCATTGCAAGGCAGATGCTTTAACCTCTGAGCCACCAGGGAAGCCCGACACCTTCCTATGCAAGTGTTTCTTCTCTCTTTTCTCATTGACTTGGACTGAAGGTTTCTGATCCATCAAGGATTAGTGTCTTACCCGGATATTGAACCATCTACCTTATATGGTAACATGTCAGAATCTTTCTCAGAGATCAACGTGGTTTGCAAGAATGATTCATAGGGCATGATAAGTATTTGAATCTTAGGAAATGTGAATATAGATGGTTTGTGTTATTAAATGATAGAGTGACTTGCTATGAAAACAAATAAAAGGTGGATTATAATCATTTCGGTCTTTCTTTATGAATTAAAATGGAGGTGGTGTCTGGAGATGAGAGACAAAGCATCAGTTTTTTTAAAGCCCTGATATAGTTTATTTTATTATAGGAGAGGGTATGCAGGAGAAAGCAGCCAGATCTGTTTCATACATATTGAGCAGTCATATTTTTTCCTCAATAAAAGTGTCTAAGATTTTTCCTTATTGTTGTTCAGTGGCTCAGTCGTGCCCAACTCTTTTGTGACCCTGTTGACTAAGCCCATGAAGCTCCTGTGTCCATGGGGTTTCCCAGGCAAGAATACTGGAATGGGGTGCCATTTCCGGGGATCTTCCCGATCCAGGGATCGAACCTGCATCTCCTACCTTGGCAGGTGGATTCTTTACCACTGAGCCACCTGTAAAGCCTCAAGATTTTCCCTAGTAATGTAGATAATACCTGGTCATTGGACAAAGGTATAAATGTTTGCGACTAGAAGAACGAAGAAGAAACAAATCACCATAAATTTCAATATTCAATACCCAAAAAAGTTTAGTGGCCATCCTTCCAGACATTTACACGTATGCACCATACACACAAGTACATATATTGTCTATAAATGCATACAAAATGTTCATTGAATATTGTTTGTAAACACACACATGAAAACATGACTATGCATGGGTTAAGGAACAGAGCAACTCTAAGTATAATGAACTCAAAATGGAACACGTATCCTACCCACTACATTTTGAAATATAATTCATCATTTCCTCACTCCCAACAATCTGAACTCAAAGTTTGATTTCTTTTTTTCTCTAGTGGCATACACTTTTACTGGAAAAATGGTGAAATCCTGCATTATTTGAAATTGCTATCTACAATTATTTCATTCTGTATTACTTCTAGAACAGCTGGAAGATCCATTTCATGTGATTCAGTTCACCTACCACTAAGCAACTGTCTTGGGTAAAAGCTGCAGCAGCAAGAAAGGATTTTTTTTAGGAGCAGCAAATTCTCCTCTATGTCCATGGTTTTTCTCAATATAGGCAAGGATGCAAGATCTTTCCACAAGCTTCAGATGCTGTTGCTTGTTTCAGAATATAGAAATTCAACACACTGTGGAGGCAGTGACTATGAAAAGAAACTAAAATGGTTATAGTACATTTGGAAATATTTTCACTTCTGGTTAAATAAATGCATCTGTGTTTAATAGAATTCTAACTTATTTTTTATTGATGGGTAATCAGGTGGCTTGCTTTTCATCTTTATGTCTTCTTGCTCAGTGTTCAAGTTGATGTATCTGAATTTGATTTTTCTTTATTTTCTTTCCTTTGTGATAAAAATCTTCATATATTCCAGAAACAAGATCTTTGCAACCTTGTCAAATGCTTCACTAAAAGCCCTTTGTGCGTGCATGCATGCCTGCTCAGTCCTTCAGTTGTTTCCAACTCTTTGTGACCCCATGGACTGCACCCCACCAGACTCCTCTGCCCATGGGGTTTTCCAGGCAAGAATACTAGAGTGAGTTGCCATGCCCTCCTCCAGGGGATCTTCCTGACCCAGGAAATGGACCCACTTCTCCTGTTGGCAAGCGTATTCTTTACCACTGAGCCACCCAGGAAGCCCCACTTCATATATATTCTATAAGTCTAGAGTGAACCATTTTGATAGTTTCAGTTATTTTTTTCTACAGATAACACTTATTGATTGGTTTTAACATATATTAAAGACCAACTTGGCTTCTTTTCAATGTAATAAATCAAAATCAGCTTAAGTTGAGACACTTCTCAACTTTACTGAAGGAGATGCACTTCTCCCCGGGTATAGAGCATGGTAGTCACAGAGCAACATAGAAATTCAATCATCTGAACAAACTTCAGCTAATAATTGAAAATACTATCATGTTCAGATGAAGTCTGATTTGTCTGCCTTCTTTCCTTCTCAATTTGTGTGTGCTCAGTTGCTTTAGTCGTGTCCAACTCTGTGTGACCCTGTGAACTGTAACCCTCCAGCATCCTCTGTCCATGGGACTCTTCAGGAAAGATTAGTGGAGTGGGTTGCCGTGCCCTCCTCCAGGGGATCTTCCTGACCCAGGGACTAAACTCACATCTCTTAAGTCTCTTGCTTTGGCAGGCAAATTCTTTACCACTACTGCCACCTGGGAAGCCCAGTCCTTTATAGCACATGAGAACATTGAGTTGCCTTTCTGAGACTGGACAGAGTATCCACAGGTGGTGGTACAGAAAGATTAACACAAGCCCTGAATAGGTGACCCAGATAATTTTCCGGAATGTCATTAATATGTGGAACTGCACTCTTCTCTTACATTCTTTAATCAAAAAGTTTCAAAAATCCTTCTGGGTCTCTATCTTAAATGAGTAAGAAAAGTCCAGGGTATAGTCCTTGCCGCAGGTGATGTTTTTTGGGAAATGAAAATATCTTGGCTTCTTAAAATGTTAAAAATGATAGTAAAATGCCTTTGTCAGGGTTAGCAGGGATTTTGTCTTTGGCTCTGGGTTTAATCTTTAAACTGAAAGGGCATAAGAGTGAAAATCCATGAAGAAACAATATTCTTTCAATCTGCTCAGCCGTTTCACTGTCTTATCACAGATATATTGGTATCGATAAGTGAAGGACTGGTATCACTTGCATTTGTCATAAGATAAAAAGCAATGGTTACCATACAACAGAGTGAGGTCACAGTTCAAGATCCCACAGCTTTCTTCTCACTGACCCTTCTGCAAGGAGGTCATTTCCCAGCAGAACAACCGCAGTGGCTGCTATATGGAGCTGCTGAGTGGATATCAAACAAAGGCCAGGGGCAAAGGTTAAATGGTCTCCATCCTTGTTTGCTGGGGTCAGTAAGTAACTCAGCAGCTTTGTCCCAGAAGGTTCCACTGCTGACAGCTCTTAATCTAGGTCTGAAAAGTCTATGTGGAACACTTTCTATTGTGAGCTTATACCCTCAGTGTTCAGGGGCTAAGCCAAGTTTTCTCAAAAATTAATACACAGTTTCATGGGGGGCTGTCCATATTCTAGAACTATTACTGAACCAGATTTGTGTGTCCAGCATGCAACAAGCCAAAATGCTGAGATGTTAAGGTTTACAGCAGAGGAAAGGTTTATTCACAAGGCAGCCAAGCAAGGAGATGCGAGGGCAAGTCTCAGCTGCACCTCCTGGAAGGTGAAGGGCTTGAGATATTTATGGGATAGAGAATCAAGGTGTTATTAAGCATGGGACAAGTGGCTCAGTGGTGAAAAAAGACCCACCTGCCTATATAGGAGATGTGGGTTCAATCCCTGGGTTGGGAAAATGAAATGACCACCCTCTCTAATATTCCTGATGGGAAATCCCATGGACAGAGGAGCCTGGCGGGCTACAGTCCTTGCAGTTTCCAAAGAGTCGGACATGATTGAGCAACTAAACAACAACACAGCTGATGGGAGGTAGGAAAAGGTGAGGCAGTCAGTGTTCTGTGGAGGTGTAGCGGAGTTAACACTTCTTCATGGGATGCACGTTAAAAAATGGAAGTGCTTAGCATCATCTGAAGGGGATATTTTTGGTCCTCAGATGTCAAAAGATCACTCACTGGACACCAGAGCAGGCTCAGTTTTAGAGCCTGTGGTCCCACCCAGTCTTAGCTGATTTGAATTGAAATTATGCACAGTTGACCCCCAGTTCCTGGAAAACAACTCAAGCAAACACCTTATTGTTTAGGTTATTAATTAAAGTGACCTTGTTCAGGGAAGGCAGGTTGTCAGCAGTGGGGCTTTTAGCAACTTGAAATGTAAACTCAAGAATTTTTGCTAGTCACCAGCTTCTGTTAAGCCTATGGGGCATGGGTTCAGAACCAGAATCACATGTTGAGAGGCAAATCTAAGAACAAAGCCTTGGGTCTTGACTCTCAGCCCCAGGCTCTCATCCACAGGAAGTTCAACAATCTGTCTTCTTTCCTTCCTCCTACATCTTTGCCTTCTCCCTCAGTGAGGGGGTTCCCCTCTTCTGGAGAAGTTCTGCCTTGAAGGAAGCTGTTCTGGAGGATGCAAGCTGACAGCACTCTTTTTCTCAGAGATTTGGCAGAAGAGATGGCTGTGGTGAGTTTCCCTTTGCTCCCCGCAGCCCTTCAATGCCCATGAGAAGAAGACCATCCCCTGCAGGGGAGGGATGTTCTGTCTGCAAGGGAAGATAGTGCAGCCGTGTCCCCTGGTTAGGACTTTCCAATGAGCTCTCAGTGCCCAGTTATGGGGATTCCTTCAGGGCAACACAGAAACAGCAAATTCACAAACTCTTGAAGCTTCTGCTGATTTTCCTCCATAAGTTGCTATAACAGGTGTATGAGAGCAGAATCTAAAAAGAGCAAAGAGACTTTTTCTGGATCATTTCTTTTCGACAGTTATTGCCTGGAAGTGATCAGCATCATATGTTCTGAGAGCATGAAGAGACTAAAGACAGGCTGAGAACAGAAGGCAGCAGGAGCCCTGACCTGCACGGGGTCTACAGCGGGCTTCGAGAAGTCCAGGCACGAGCAAACAACACTCGTTTGCAACCTCCAGAACAGTGGCTTTCCATCCAGGATTTCTCCGGAAGAGGGATCCGCCCTCGCTGAGGGAGAAGGCAAAGATCAGGAGCAAGGACTCATGCCTGGACTGCGAGCTGCCACCAAGATGAAGGCGTTGTAGTGCCTGGACAAGAAAGCCCACTGGGGCCTGTGTTTACGGAGTCCTAATTCTCCTCTTGCAGGGTTGTCACATCATTTTCATGGGATTTCGGTTCTTGTGGTTCAGCAAGACACGTATGTGTGCACGAGTTTGGGGAAATGCCAGGGTGCATGTCTTCCTGGGAAGTGCCTAAGATGCTCTCCATGTCCCTTCTCACCACGTTTCCCCAATCCTACAGAACATGCCAACACACACCCCTTTCACACACGTCCTCTCTCACATCCATACACTCAGTTCAGTTCAGTTCAATCCAGTTGCTCAGTCATGTCCAGCTCTTTGTGACCCCATGGGCCATAGCATGCCACAGGTCCCTGTCCATCACCAGCTCCCGGAGTCTACCCAAACTCCTGTACATTGAGTTGGTGAGACCATTCAGCCATCTCATTCTCTGTCGTCCCCTTCTCCTTCTGCCCTCAGTCTTTCCCAGCATCAGGGTCTTTTCAAATGAGTCAGTTCTTTGCACAAGGTGGCCAAAGTATTGGAGTTTCAGCTTTAGCATCTGTCCTTCCAATGAACACCCAGGACTAATCTCCTTTAGGATGGACTGGTTGGATCTCCCCTGCAGTCCAGGGGACTCTCAAGAGTCTTCTCCAACACCATAGTTCAAAAGCATCAATTCTTCAGCACTCAGCTTTCTTTATAGTCCAACTCTCACATCCATACATGACCAAAGGAAAAACCATAGCCTTGACTAGACGGAACTTTGTTGACAAAGTAATATCTCTGCTTTTTAATATGCTATCTAGGTTGGTCATAACTTTCCTTCCAAGGAATAAGCGTCTTTCAATTTTGTGGCTGTAGTCACCATCTGCTGTCATTTTGGAGCCCCCAGAAATAAAGTCTGACACTGTTTCCACTGATTCCCCATCTATTTGCCATGAAGTGATGGGACCAGATGCCATGATCTTCGTTTTCTGAATGTTGAGCTTTAAGCCAACTTTTTCACTCTCCTCTTTCACTTTCATCAAGAGGCTTTTTAGTTCCTCTTCACTTTCTGCCATAAGGGTGGTGTCATCTGCATATGTGAGGTGATTGATATTTCTCTCAGCAATCTTGATTCCAGCTTGTGCTTCTTCCAGCCCAGCATTTCTCAGGATGTACTCTGCATATAAGTTAAATAAGCAGGGTGACAATACACAGCCTGGATGTACTCCTTTTCCTATTTGGAACCAGTCTGTTGTTCCATGTCCAGTTCTAACTGTTGCTTCATGACCTGCATACAGGTTTCTCAAGAGGCAGGAAAGGAGTTTATAATAAAGTTTTCCTTAAAAGAAATAGAAACACTGCCTGCTGATCTTCCTCTTTTGTTTTCCAATCCAATATGAATAAAGATTACAAAATAGATAAATCCCCTCTGTAAATTAAACTGGCTTCCTATGTGGTATTCATGCAATGAGTCAGCCAGTTTATTTTGTTAACACTGCACCTGCTGAGTAACAAACATCCCTCCTTTACAGAAGTTTTGACCCCAAGTTTCTGTACATCCTTGATTGTGATGTCCTTTTATTTTTTCCTGGCCCACCAGTTAAAAAAACATGAATTTATTGATCTTTAAATTTTTATTTATTTACAGCTGTGTTGGGTCTTTGTTGCAGCACACAGGCTCTTCATTGCTGCTTGGGCTTACCCCAGTTGTGGTGAGTGAAGGCTGCTCTCTAGTTGTGGTGTGTGGGCCTCTGGTTGCAGTGGCTTCTCTTGTTGTGGAAAGCGCTGGCCCTGGGTGAGTGGGTTGGTAGTTGTGGTCCACAGGCTTAGCTGCCCCCTGATATATGGGATATTTGTGGGCCTGGGATCAAACTCATGTCTCCTGCATTGACAGGCAGATTCCTAACCACTGGATTACCAGGGAAGCCCCTGGCCCATACCCTTTAGGATATGACTACTGCCTCCTCCTGGCCACTCCCCCAGGTGGTCCCAATGCAGCCTGAGAGTCACATCCTGGAGTAGTCCCCTGTCACACTGAGGGGGGCTGGTTGTGTAACCAACGGAATACAGTGGAAGTGATGCACCTTCTGATGGGGCTGATGGAAAATTAGGTCCCATCCCAATCCCAGGCCGGGCTCCTTGTGCACCNTAGCTGCCCCCTGATATATGGGATATTTGTGGGCCTGGGATCAAACTCATGTCTCCTGCATTGACAGGCAGATTCCTAACCACTGGATTACCAGGGAAGCCCCTGGCCCATACCCTTTAGGATATGACTACTGCCTCCTCCTGGCCACTCCCCCAGGTGGTCCCAATGCAGCCTGAGAGTCACATCCTGGAGTAGTCCCCTGTCACACTGAGGGGGGCTGGTTGTGTAACCAACGGAATACAGTGGAAGTGATGCACCTTCTGATGGGGCTGATGGAAAATTAGGTCCCATCCCAATCCCAGGCCGGGCTCCTTGTGCACCCCAGCGTGTAAGGGCTGCCCTGGGGAGAAGGAGAACCCAAGAGTGAGTTTCATCTGCAGTTCACTCTACTAACTTTTCTGACATGAAGAGGTAGCTGGGCTTACCGCAATGTGACTAAAGAAATGTAGTGGTGAACATTTTTTTCATGCTTGATTGTGGCCACTGAAAATAAACATACAATTTCCTATATACAATTTTGGGTTTTTCAGCTTAAGTGATTATCTTTGATTTTGCAGAACTCACATGTGTGTGTGCTCAGTAACTCTTGTGTCCAACTCTTTGCAACTGCAACCTGCCAGGCTTCTCTGTCCAAGGGATTTTCTAGGCAAGTATACTGGAGCATGTTGTCATTTCCTCATGACCTTCCTGACCCAAGGATTGAATCCTCATCTCCTATGTCTCCTGCATTGGCAAGCAAATTCTTTACTACTGAGCCACCTGGAAAGCCCTACTTACTCATATCAGTTCAGTTCAGTAGCTCAGTTGTGTCCGACTCTTTGTGACCCCATGAACCACAGCACGCCAGGCCT
>SJYA01002557.1:0-16761 GCA_006410615.1 Neotragus moschatus | reverse complement strand
GGAGAGCCCTGGAGCAGGAAGTGTGCTGCTACGGCTCACTGCAAAACTCATAGGCAGCCAGACGCAGCTGAGGCTGGGGCCGCCACGTGTGACCGTGTCAGGCTCTGGAGCCATCAAAGCAAGTCAGTAACAGTGTCAGCGTCTCGGTTTCAACTCATTTTCCCAACGGGCATCTGTTCCGACTTGATTTGCACTGGTGAGACAACCCGCAGCGTCCATACCCCCAGCAGCAGCAGCAGCAACCCAGGGGGCATGCATGAAAAGTCGCTTCAGTTGTGTACAGCTCTCTGACCCCATGGACTGTAGCCGGGCAGGCTCCTCTGTCCATGGGATTCTCCAGGCAAGAACACTGGAGTGGGTTGCCTTGCCCTCCTCCGGGGGATCTTCCCAACCCAGGGATCAAACCCACATTTCTTACGTCTCCCACACTGGCAGGCAGGCTTTTTACCACTAGGGCCACCTGGGAGGGACCCACACAGACAGGAGGGTGGAATGAGGAGGAGGGAGCCAGACTGGATCCACATCAGAAGGTCAGGCACTGGAAATGTCTTCAGAGCCCAGGAAGGCCCACCTGTAGTTTCCAGAACAAAGCAACCTGCAGCCACTGCTTAGTGACCCCCAAAGTCAGGGTGCTCACCTCTCACTCACTGACTCCCAGATGGACCTTCACTGATGCACAGTTCTGAGTTAGTCATGGCATGGGGTCCAATCTCCTCCTTGTCCATTCCCACTCTTTGGCCCTGAAAGACCAGTCAGGAGTCAAAGCCATGTGCCGAGTTCAGGTGAAAGTTCCAATCCTTGGGTGAAATAACACGTAGATTAAGCTCTATAGCTTATACTCTAGCCTTGTGGCTGGAGGGGACGCTAATAATTTGATGACTGATCGAGAGCTCTAAGAGAACTCAGGATACATCAGAGAGCAAGAATGACCACTGGCAGCCCACCCGCTTCCCCACTGTCAGTAGCTGCTTCCACACTTAGCACCAGAGCTCAGTCCTTGCAACAGAGACTTTAGTCTAAATATTTACTACCTGGTCCTTTACAGGAAAAGACTTAATAAGTTCCTGAACCCTTGGGTTCATGGAGGAGAAGAGATTCACCTACAGGCTGCACATGGGTGGGTCCATAAAAGACCTGAGTCAGCCAGAGATATCAAAGTCCCAGGTTGGATGCATCATCGACTCAATGGACATAAACCTGAGCCAACTCCTGGACATGGTGGAGGACAGAGGAGCCTGGCGTGCTGCAGTCCATGGAGTCACAAAGAGTCGGACGTGACTTAGCAGCTGAACAGCAACAATCAAAGTCCCCTCAACACAGTGGTGATGGACACCTTTCAAATCCTAGGGAGAAACTGGACAGAAGAACCAGGCTCTGATGTAATGAGACACCAGCAATAACACCTGTGAAGAAGGGGCTGGTGGAGGCCAATCCTATTAGGGTCCTCCCAGCAGCGGGGGTACACACCTCTGTCTGAGTAACAGAGAAAGGATGGACAGAAGCCCCTGGGAGCGATTAGGAGAACCGCTGTTGCTGCTGGTCAGTCGCTCGCTCACTCATGTCTGACTCCTTGTGACCCCATGGACTGCAGCACACCAGGGTTTCCTATCCTTCACTATCTCCTGGAGTTTGCTCAGACTCACGTCCATTAAGTCAGTGATGCCATCTAGCCATAGAAAAGGTCAAAGAGAAGATAAAATTAGATCTGAGCTTCTCCCTGATATTTTTGAATTTAATATTAGTAACACTCAGGTCCTAAAGATCAGAGTTCCCCCACTGATACCCACAAGACCCAGTCTTCCAAATTTCTCAGAGAAATTGGTCATGAACGTTTAGAACCATGTAAGCATGGTATTCCTCCTGAAGAGTCCCACTGAATTTTAAAGCCTCTGACCAATCTTGCCACAAAGAGACCTGCTGAACTCAAGAGTTTCCCAGAGGATTTTGTCCATGGGACCTTTTCACCTGGTAACTGCCATCTGTACCCAGCACTGGTATTCCCAAGATTACTTCCAGGGACTGTCACACTCCAGCCCAACCCCAGACTCTTCAGGTCAGACAAATCCCTCCATGCCTTGCACCCCAGTGTTAGCATCACACAGCCGTTTCCAGAGGAAAAGGGTCCCCTGCGTAGGATAAAGGGAATCTGACGGTGTCCCTCCCACAGGAGAAAGAGGACAATAGTGCTTTGTGCTCAAAATCTTTGCAGAGATGGTCAACCAGCTTGTTTAGGAAACGTTTACCCGTCCAGCTGTGATAACGGCAGACAGGTCCTCCTCTCCCCCAGGATCTGAGCCTGTTCTAAGACACTGACCCAGGACTCCTGCTGATCACCTTGGCACTCGCTGAAGAAGATGAAAAGGAGGAGCTGGGAGGGGCAGGCAGTGAGGACTGCCCTTTCCAGCCCTTCTAGCTCATAGAGAGACTGACTCCCAGGTTTTTCCCTCCCAGGCATCTGATCCTCGGTGTGTCTGCTCCACCCACCCCAGCTGAGGTGTGTCACAGAATGGGGTCAAGGTGCCCACAGAGGAGACCTCTCAAGGCCAAGCCTGGAATGAGCCCTCCAGAAGCCCGAGGAGGGGGCCCACTACGGGCTCCCCATCATCAGTGCCGGCGTTCCTTTCTCTTAGGCTCCTTTAAAAAGTAAATGTTGGAAAACCTATATTTTGTCATAAGACCTGTCCTTCTTAGATATTCATTTAGATTCGGAAAGTGAATTTTTTTATACCTATGGGTCATTTCATAAAAACATTTTCATTCCTCTTTGCTTTTGTTGAACGGTGACGCGTACGCATTGTTTTCAAGTTTGAACTGTATGAAAGACGTTCTCTCTCCCCTCCCTGGACTCGAGTCCTCTCTTTTCATCTCATCTGAGATGGTGACTCTCATCAAGTTCTTATCTGTCTAGGTCACTTCTGAAATCACAGCAAAGCAAACGAATGGAAATCAATCATCTCCTGGGGGTGGGGAGGGAGGTGAGGGAAAAAAAAAAAAAAAGAACCCACCCATGTTGAGGAAGGCGCTCTGCCAAGGGCATCGTGGGCACTTTGCATATCTAACTTCATCCTCAAACGTGAGCATGAGATGGACATGATCTTTCTTACAGATAAGGAGCCTGAGGCTCTAACCTTGGGCTGTATCTCATCACCAAGGGCACGAAGCCTCCAGTCCAGTAACGAAAGTCTTGGAAATCACTGTGGCTTGTATCATTCAATGTCATAATACTGGTTCATAAATTGCATCTAGTTATCTATTGCTGCGGAATCAACGACCCCGAAGCCCTGGGGCTTAAACCACACATTTATTTTCTCCTGCTGAGCAGGGCTTAGCAGGGAAGCTAGGCTCTGCTCCATGTGGCATCGCTCAACACAACCCAACTGTTTGTACTTCCGAGAGGGCGCAGCACGGAGCTGCAAGTTGGTGCTGGATGTTGGGTCCCCTCCGTGTGGACATCCCCACCCGCTGGCTGGAGCTTCCTCACAGGATGGTACTGGGAACCAACCAACCAACCAAGTGTCCCAGGAGGTGGGAAATAAAATACATCTGTTTCTTGAAACCCGAGTCAGAAAACTGGATGGTCAGTCCCCTGCCCCTTTTCTGTCCAAGCAGCCCAGACCCAGATTCAAGAGGCAGGTACAGTGATTCCATCTCCCTGCAGAAAGACAACCAAGGAATTTTGGAAATACGCTTCCAAGCTTCCATGGTCACTCATTTGCCGTATCATTTATTCGTTCACTTATCTATTCTTAAAAAGCTATTTTGAATATGATTAAAACTGTCCTTCAACTCAGACCATGCATAAGTAGACAAGACTCAAACATGGTGGAGAGCAGCCCCAAAAGTCAAACATGTTTCCCCCAGCAGCCTGTTCCTTAGCTTGTTGCTGGTGATAGAGAAGAATCCAGACCTGTGGAAGTCAGCTTCCTATTTTTAAACATAAGAAGAGAGGAATGCAGGGCGGTGCCGCCGGTGGCAGAGTGTGCAGCTGAGACACGTCTCCTGGGACGAGCCCCTCCGTGTCTCCTGTACACGACGGATGATTCAGAGCCCAAATTGCGTTTGATCAGCCTGGGACCTTTGCTTCAAGACACTCGCTCTCTTCTCTCTCCTGGGTGAAAAGAGGTCCTTCTTCTCCTCGGCTACAGTGAGTTTGCTTGCAGCCTTCTGGTCTATTCCACCCTCCTCTGATGTTTTAATAATAATTCCTCTTTATTTTCTCAGAGCTTTCATACGTAGGGTTAGCTCTAACCCTGACAGAGCTCAGCCTTTTTAGGACTCCTTTAAAAAAAAAAAAAAGGAAAGAACTTTTCAGCACAAATTAAGTGAGCTGAAACTCAGGAAGCTGTGAGAGGGCACGGGGACCCCACTTTGGGAGCTGCCAAGTTCCAGAACGCCCACACTTGAAGTGCTGACTGGTTGATTACATCAATGTCCATGACTAGTTTTCAGAATTACACACATTTTCACTTACTTGTCACCTTGACATGGTAGCATCTGCAAACAAACAGGCGTGATTATCGCAGGATCACAGAATAGTGATCACACAGTGACGCACACCATGGCCGGAGGGAGCCCGTGAAATCTGCAAGCAGTTGAACCTCGGAGACAGGAGAGCACTTTCTCTGGATTCTTCCCACCCCCCACCGCCACCCAGGAAAGGGGCGTTTCACTTTCTCCCAGGGGAGTCCTTCTTACCCTGAATACAGACTCATGGATTCTTCACTAATTCATTTATTCAAAATTAAGCAAGTGCCTCTGGAATAGAGGCATGCTTGAGTCTCATGGGTGTGTGCTCATACACAGGGGTCTATGGCCTTTGGACAGAGTGGCTGTGGGCCTTGGGGACAATGTCCTTGCTTCTCTAGACCAAGCTGGGACTCTGCAAATTGCAGGGAGGTGGGGAGACGCAAAACAGAAAGAAGAGACCTCTCAACAGAACGGAGACGAGAGAATAAGGAAGAATCCAGAAACCTGCTCCTCAATGCAAACAGATTCCAGGCAGGTCTGTTCAACGACCCCCGCCTGGCACAGCCTGTGTGCCCTCATACACACGTGCTCAAGTGCGCCCCTGGAAGCTCTGCTTTCAAAGACTTTGTTACGTGTGCTGTGAACAGCAAGGAGAGATAAGAAGGACTTCCAGTTTTCATCCCGATCCAAAGACGGGCAATGCTAAAAAATGCTCAAACTACTGCACAGTTGCCCTCATTTTAAGGTTAGGCTCAAAATCCTTCAAGCTGGGCTTCAGCAGTATGTGAACCAAGAATTTCCAGATGTACAAAGTGAGTTTAGAAAAGGCAGAGGAACCAGAGATCAAATTGTCAACATTCATTGGATCATAGAGAAAGCAAGGGAATTTCAGAAAAACATCTACTTCTGCTTCATTGACTATGAGAAGGCCTTTGACTGTGTGGATCACAGCAAACTGTGGAAAGTCCTTCAAGAGATGGGAATACCAGTCCACCATTCTGTTTCCTATAAAACCTGTGTGCAGGTCAAGAAGCAACCTTACGTAGAACAACTGACTGGTTCAAAATCGGAAAAGGATTATGACAAAGCTGTATATTGTCACCCTGTTTATATAGCTCATATGTAGAATACACCATGCAAAATGCCAAGCTGGATAAATCACAAGCTGGAATCAAGATTGCCAGGAGACATGTCAATAACCCCAGATATGCAGATGATACCACTCTAATGGCCGAAAGTGAAGAAGAATTAAAGAGCCTCTTGATGAGGGTGAAAGAGCAGAGTGAAAAAGTTGGCTTAAAACTCAACATTCAAAAAACTAAGATCACAGCGTCTGGTCCCATCACTTCATAGCAAATAGATGGGGAAACAGTGGAAACAGCGACAGACTTTTTTTTCTTGGGCTCCCAAATCACTGCAGATGGTGACTGCAGGCATGAAATCTAAAAATACTTGCTTCTTGGAAGGAAAGCTATGACAAACCTAGGCAACGTATTAAAAAGCAAAGGCATCACTTTACTTACAAAAGTCCATATAGTCAAAGCTATGAGTTTTACAGTAGTCATGTATGGATGTGAGAGTTGGACCTTAAAGAAGTCTAAGCACTTAAAAATTAATGCTTTCAAACTATGGTGTTGGAGAAGACTCTTGAAAGTCCCCTGGACTGCAAGGAAATCAAACCAATCAATCCTAAAAGAAATCAACCCTGAATATTCATTGGAAGGACTGACGCTAAAGCTGAAGCTCCGATACTCTGGCCACCAGATGAGGAGAGTCAACTCACTGGAAATGACCCTGATGCTGGGAAAGACTGAAGGTAGGAGGAGAAGGGGACGACAGAGCATGAGGTGGTTGGATGGTGTCACTGACTCAATGGACATGAGTTTGAGCCAACTGCGGGGGATGGTAAAGGACAGGAAAGCTCAGCGTGCTGCAGTCTGTGGGGTCACAAAGAGCTGAACATAACTTAGAGACTGTGCAACAAATGCTGTGGTGGGCTTTCAACAACGCGGAGAAGCTCCTTACCTGGCACGGTGCAGGACGCTTAGTAGGAGCTCAGCAGATTGTTCGCAAAGGGAACAACTCGCGGTGGAGAGGTGCTCGGTGGAGGCAGGGAGGTCAGATCTGCCCACCTCACCCTCCCATTCCCTCCCAGCCCCGCAGACTCCCACTGGAAGTGCTGGTTCAGCTCTAGGTCCCTCCCACTTGGCTTTCTGGTTTCGGTTTACAAATGGACCACACACATGTGCCCAGGCAGGCACATACGTATGTGAGTGCGTGTGAGAACATAGGTTTGAGCACATCCACACGTGCATACACGCACACGTGAAGTGAAGTGAAGGTCGCTCAGTCGTGTCCAGCTCTTTGCGACACTATGGACTATACAGCCCATGGGATTCTCAAGGCCAGAATACTGGAGGGGGTAGCATTTCCCTTCTCCAGGGGACCTTCCCAACCCAGGGACTGAACCCAGGTCTCCCACATTGCAGGCGGGTTCTTCACCAGCTGAGCCACAAAGGAAGCCCAAGAATACAGGAATGGGTAGCCTATCCTTTCTCCAGCGGCTCTTCATGACCCAGGAGTCGAACCAGGGATCAAACCCAGGTCTCCTGTATTGCAGGTGGGTTCTTCACCAACTGAGCTATGTGTGCACTTGCAAACACCATGCAGGTACCCACACACAAACTCCTAGTTCTGACCTTAGACTGCATGATACATCGTTCCCTTGCACCTTGACGCAGACCCAGCCTCCCAGACAAAGGCCAGCCCCCGCCTCTGCTAGGTTGGCGTCTGCCCAGGAGGGCCCGGGGTCGTTCTCCCCTCTCATGCCCCCATCCCGCTTCTACAGAATCAGGGTCACAAGGCTCAGCACCACCTTCTTCACAGAAGCAGCCCCTGCCACTCCACTGCTTGTCATCCAGCCCCTGCGGGGATGGGGGGCAGGGATGGGTTTGCCCAGCTTTGCACCCTCTCAGGGTCCCCAGCAGACGCACGGTGACAGGTGTCTCACACTGCTGCACTGACAGCGTCTGGAGAGCCTGGACCGGCAGAGGGACAAGGTCTGTCTTGTCAGTACCCTCAGAGCTGCCTCCAGCGCCCCCATCAGCAGTGCTCCTCTGTGCTCCCCCACCTTCCCTCCTCCAGGAGTCCTCCCCCTGAGTACCTGCAAGTGAGCTCCAGCAGCCTAGGAACACATGCGCAGGATGCGTTTTAAACACATAGACACAAAGGTTACAAAGAGCCCACGGATGCTGACAGCCTGCTCCCGGCGTGTGAACTTGGCGGGGGAGGGCCCGATCCAGCAGTGTGTGTCCCCTCCCCGTCCTCGACACCTCTATCAGGACCCCCTCCAGGTCAGGGGTGGGGACTGGAGAGTGTGTCACACAGGACGAGGGGATCCAAGACAAAAGACCTGCTCCTGGGGCTTTGTGAGCAGCCGTGGCTGCTGTTCTGTACAGAAAGACGGGGGTCGTGATTTGTGGTCTGCAGAGCGTGGGTGGATACGGGAGGTGGGGGCGGTGCGGACAGAGCTGTTCTCATAGATAAGAGCAAATAACTGTTTCCACCACAGGGCTGTTTTTCAACCGAAGTCTGTGGGCTTGGGAAGTACTTTCTTTGCTTTTATTGTTGATTCCATGAGGCACTCTATATATTAAGCATTGAGACCAGCCAGAAAATAAGTAAAATGAATCCAAGGACCACACCAGCTCCAAGTAGAAAAAAGGATTGTTTTTTTTCTCAGTGGCAAAGCTGCTGCTGCTGCTGCTAAGTCACTTCAGTCGTGTCTGACTCTGTGTGACCCCATAGACGGCAGCCCACCAGGTTCCCCCATCCCTGAGATTCTCGGCAAAAACACTGGAGTGGGTTGCCATTTCCTTCTCCAATGCATGAAAGTGAAAAGTCAAAGTGAAGTCGCTCAGTCGTGTCCGACTCTTCACGACCCCATGGACTGCAGCCTACCAGGCTCCTCTGTCCATGGGATTTTCCAGGCAAGAGTACTGGAGTGGGGTGCCAAAGCAGAGGCAATCAAATAATTCTTATGAGATTTCAGGGTTGTTCTTTTTCAAACTGGGTCTATTTCCCTTTAGTGACAGTTGTCAGAAGTCACTTTCAAGAAAGTGCTTTGGAATTGAATAGAAAACGTCTCACACACTTGCTTTTCCTGTTCTCGTGAAGTTCAGATGAGATGTGAGCAACAGGCAGGGTGGTGGCGCCCCAGGCCCAGCAGACATGCGCTTCCTTCAGACTTTGTCTCTGGGACTCAGGAGGGGAGATCAGAGGTCTAGGAAGCGCCCTGGCTGGGGTTCAGCCCAGATGGGACAGACGAGGGGTCATCACACCAGGTGAGCGTCTGTCTTGAGGTCTCAGCACCTCTGTGGACAGGTACTCCACAGGAAAGCCCCACTCGAGACAGAAGCCAGATCTTAGGTTCTGGGCTTCAATCACAGGGGAGGTCATGCTGGGCTCTGGCCGGAACCTGGTATCCATCGGAGAAGCAGCAGTGGCAGGGACAGTCCAGGAGCAGGTGTTGTTCAGTTGATAAATCCTGTGGACTCCTCGACCCCATGGACGGCAGCATGCGAGGCTCCTCTGTCCTCCACCGTTTCCCAGAGTTTGCTCAAATTCATGTCCTTTGAGTCCGTGATGGCGGGTGGTGCCTTCACCAGACTTCCTAGAGACACAGGAACCAGGGGTGTCGGGACCCAGGCGTGAGTCTCATCACCACGATTTAAAGTTCCCCACGTTTACAGCAATATCATCAACTCAGTGAACAGGAGCCAGATTCGGTCAGGCCTGCTGGTGCAGGGCCAGGCTGATGAGCTGGCCTGTGGGTTTCCCTTAGCTTGGTGGCCCATGTGAGGGCTCCAGCCTTCCTCCCCAGCTCTGACCATCCACCAAGCCACGTGGGGGTGCTGGTCTGACTCCAAGACCCCAACAGCCCCCTGCCTGGATGAAGACCCCTGCACCGTCTGGTCCACTAGAGGCAATCACTGAGAGAAGAGGGTCCTGGGTAGCATGGGGCTGGGGGCTCAAGCACAGGAAAGAGGACCAGAATAGTTTGTCCGGTGGCCCTGCCACATTAACAGTCCTGTGACGGTTCTGAACACAGCCCAGGGGTGGAGACGGAGGAGAGGACAGTGCCCATCGTCCCTGCCCACGGAGACGTTCACACTCACCCACCCACCCCCTCACCATCCCCTCCCTGCACAGCCCACCTCGGCTGGCACAGCTTCTCTGTCCTCTGCCCCCAACCAGGTCCACGTGTGTCTAAACCCTGACGGGGAGAAGGGGCCGACAGAGCATGAGATGGTTGGACGGCATCACCGACATGATGGACATGGGTTTGAGCAGGCTCTGGGGGTTGGTGATGGACAGGAGGCCTGGTGTGCTGCAGTCCATGGGTCACGAAGAGTCAGACACGACTGAGCGACAGCACTGAGACCCTGAGAGATGTGGGCACCAGCTGCGGTCTGATGCAGTCATCTGAAGAGTGTCCGGGAGACACCCTGGCCGCAGAGTGGGACTCGAGACGGGGGCGGGGGGAAGCTGACCAGTCTTTAAACCAGCCTGGCCCGAGGTGGTGACCGTCACCTGTACTCAGCTTCCAGAACAAGTCCTGACCCCTCCAGCCTTCAGGAGGCCAGGAAGCCGGCTGACGCAGCTGCGTGTTGACCTATGCAGCAACCTTCACACGGCACTGCCTACCTGCTCTGGGGGCTCCATGGACACGACCCCCCGGGAGCCCCACCCAGTTACAACGGGAGGTGTGACGCCTGCACCCACTTCACAGAGGATGGAGGGAGGATCAGAGAGCTCATCTCACCTGCACATGGTCCCCGAGCTTGTGAGAGGTGGAATGGGGACTCCAGTACAACCACAGAGGACCACGCCCTGAGGGTGACAGGTACACCCGTACGTGTGTGCTGAGTCGCTCAAGCTCAGTCGAGTCCCACTCTCTGCAACGCTATGGATCATTGCCCGCCAGGCTCCTCTGCCCATGGGATTTCCCAAGCAAGAATACTGGAGTGGTTGCCGTTTCACTCTCCAGGGGATCTTCCCGACTCAGGGAACGAACCAGCACCTCCTGCGTCTCTTGCATTGGCAGACTTATCTTCTCAATAATCCCATGAAAAGTGAAAGTCACTCCGTTGTGCCCAACTGACACAATCCCATGGACAATACAGTCCATGGAATTCTCCAGGCCAGAATACTGGAGTGGGTAGCCTTTCCTTTCTCAAGGGGATCTTCCCAACCCAGGAACTGAACCAGGATCTCTCTCCTGCATTGCAGCTGACCCACGACGGAAGCCCAAGAATACTAGAGTGGGTAGCTTTTCCCTTCACCAGCAGATCTTCCCAACCCAGGAATCGAACCAAGGTCTGCTGCATTGCAGGCGGATTCTCTACCAGCCTAGCCACCAGGGAAGCCCCAGTAATCACATTTACAGCTTTAAATCAGTATCACAAGCCCTCTTGAGAAGGGGTCGGAAGCTAGGATGAATTCTAACGTGAGTGATGGAACAGACCTAGGCAGGTCTTCCCCCAAGACCTGGGCGGGTCAGAGAGTCAGGCCGGCCACCAGGTCATAGGGCAGGAGCAGCCCAGCGGCCTCCTAGGGACGGAACCAACAGGACACAAGTGAGCAAAGGGCCGTGGGAAGCCTGCTGCTCCCTCCTGTGCCTGGGAGCCGACTGAAAGCCACGTTTGCATGCCTTTTTGCTCTGAGGGCCACATTTAAATGTAATAGGTAGTGCTGTAATTACAGACACCCTGAGGTGACTTCCTCTGTGGAGAAGCATTTGTATAATTTCAGAAATTACCTCATTTTTATTTCTGGTTGCAGAGTTTAGAATTTTAATACGTTCGCATTCACATAGAGGCGTAGCAGAGAGGAACTTGGGATCCTTTTTGTAGGGGGCCAGCATTTAATGAACATCTGTGCTGGGCCAGACCCCAATTATATACAATCTCCCACACTCAACTGCTTCCTTCATGAAATATATATAAAGCCTGTTTGATAGGGCTCTCAAGGATTAAGTTAAATGGGATAAAATAATGTAGCCAGGGACACACAGCTGGGAAGAAACAGAACTGGAGTCACCCCCGTGGTCTGCCTGGCTCTCACCTGGCAGCCTCGCTGGCTCCCACGCAGTGCATGGCCCTGCTCACAGAAGGTGCCAGGTCTTTCTCCCTGCGGACCTCTCATCCATCTCCTGACCTGGATTTAATTCCATAGCGGATCAAACACCAGCCACTGCTCTACCCCCGCTTACACGTGCACCTAAAATCTGCATGGGTGCTCAGCTGCTTCAGTCATGTCTGACTCTTTGCTGACCCATGGACTGCAGCCCACCAGGCTCCTCTGTCCATGGGATTCTCCAGGCAAGAATACTGGAGTGGGTTGTCATGCCCTCCTCCAGAGGACCTTCCTGACCCAGGGATCGAACCCGCGTTTCCTGCGTCTCCTGCAGTGCTGGCGGATTCTTTACCCACTGAGCCACCGAGGACGACCCCACCTAAAATAGTTGCATTACTAAGAAGCGAGAGTACTGGGCAGTTCACGCCATCATAAACTTTAAAATTCCCTCAGCGATGTTCACCAAGTCCCCACGGTTTGCAGCAGCTCTCCTGCGAGCTGGGGCTGCGGGGGGCTCTGCACCCTTGAGGTGATATTATGGAAGAGGGGAGGAAACAGAGAATGAACAAGCCACAGATATAAAGGAGGAGCTGTCAAGCTCTTTGCGAGCCACGCAGAGAATGCTGTAGACTGACATCCAACAAAGGCTTCCCTGCAAAGGTGAGTTTGTACAAGAGAGACCTGGAGGAGCGTGTTCCTGGCAGAGGGAACAGCTGGTGAGAAAGCCCTAAGGCAAGAGTGAGCTTCTGTACCTGAGGACTACAAGGAGATGGCACGGCTGGACGGTACAGGAGAAAAGAGTTGCCCGGAATGAGGTCAGGATATCGCAGGGGAAAGGCGATTCTAACTTCTCCTGTTGGAACTGCTTCTTGGACTTGCTTTCCGTTGCTTTTGTTATTATAATCATAGACAATGGCTTGCCTCAGAGGACCCTGCCCCTCTGCCTGACCCTTAGAGTGCCTCTGTTCAGGGCCCTGTCTACCTGTGGACCGCAGGAAGGAAGAAATGAACACAGCCCTCTGCCTGAGGCTTGCTGTTTCGGGAGAAAGTTCCAAGATGAATGGCCTTTTCACCTGGTTTCCTCGCCTTTCCCCATCTCTGTTCTGTAAAACAGCCTGGCATCCAGACCCAGTAAGGGGGTTATTTGGAGACATTAGTCTGTTATCTTCCTGGTCTGGAGGGATGACCTCCAGGATGGGCAAGAAGCTGCCCCAGGATGAGGGCAGGAGGTGAGCGGAAACCACACCCCATAAGAACCACAGCCAGGTTTTATTGAGGGCAACCAGAGCCTAAAGGAGGCCTTGAGCCAGGGAGAAATACAGCCTCTTATGCAGCGTGTGGTGTGTTTAGATCTTTCCGCTGCTGTGTGCAGAGAGGACTGGGGGAGGTTGGGGGAGGAGTGGAAACAGAGTGTCTCTCCCATGGGTGGCAGGTGGTGGCTTGTGCTGGAGGGTGGAGAAAGAGGGGAAAAGAGGGCGGGGGAGGGGGGGCGTTTGTTCAGGAGAGAACAGGAGAGCCGAGCAGCAGGACCTGGTCGACTAAAATAAACGCGAGACTGAGAGTTGCGAGTTTTCTTGGGGGCAATTTGAGGACTGCAGCCCAGGAGATGGCACCTCAGATATAGCTTTGAGAAACTGCTCCAGAGATGGGGGAAGGACAGTATGATGTGACTTTGGCAAAGGGAGAGTATATACAGTCAAGCACATATTTTTTTGTAGAAAGTTTCTGCTGATCTCGCAAAGCTTCTGCTAGTCATAGGACACAATGGTCCCCATGAAGGATTTCAGTGCTTTTGTAGATCTGAAGAGATACAAGAACTAGGCTCAGAAACTCAGCTCCTGAGAACATCTAACCATCTGAAGACCTGTCCCGCCAGTTTTCCTGGGGCACAGAGCCCTGCCCTCCCCCGTTTCTGGTCTCCACCCTTGCTTTCTGGCAAGCATCCATGGTAAGGGCCAATTTGCGGTTGACAAGTTGATGAACTGGGCAGGGGCTGTGCGCAACTGAACCATTTTCTGTAATTAACCCATCCCCAGCCAGCCCCGAGCCCCGTTACACTGAGAGGGGAACGGATCCCGCCCCACTCACTGTGGTCCTGGCTACATGACTTCCTCTGACCAGCAGGGTGTCCATGGAAGTGACAGGGTGCTGAGACTGCAGAGACCTTAGATGGCACAGCCTCCCTGAGCTCCTGCCTGCAATGTAACTAAAGCACCTCCCAGGGAGTATTTCTCCGCCAACCTGGGACCTTGACGAGGAGACACTGGGACCCTAGCTGGGCCCAGTGGAGTACATCCAAGGCCAGCTGAGCCCAGAAGGCTTCCACCCACATGCCGACCTGCGAGACAGCAAGGAATGTCGCAACTGTCAGCTATGGGGACTCCAGGATTCTGTTTCCCTGGCAGAAGCTACCTTCTACAGGAATGACTTCAGATGTTTGGATTAGCAACTGTGTAGACACTGGTTCAGGGCTTCCCAGGTGGCTGCCTTAGTGTTAAAGAACCTGCCTGCCTCCAATGCAGGAAACATAAGAGATGTGGGTTCGATCCCTGGGTCAGGAAGATGCCCTGGAGGAGGGCACGGCAACCCACTCCAGTACTCTTGCCTGGAGACTCCCATGGGCAGAGAAATCAGTCTATAGGGTCGCAAAGGCGACTTAGTCCAAGCAGATGGTGATCCAGTGGACTGACTTGGGGAGTGATGAAGTGAAGTATGGAAGTGAGAACTAAGAGTCTGTCCTAGAACACTTTTTAAAAAACAGTTCAAGTCCTGTGGCTTTTTTAAGATTTATTTTGGGCCACGGTGGGTCTTTGTTGCTGTGTGGACTTTTCCCCAGTTGCGGCGAGCAAGGGCTACTCTCCGGTTGCCTTTCGAGGGCTTCCATCGTGGTGGCGTCTCTTCCCTTCCCGGCAACAGGGTGGCCTGTGTTGCAGACCATGGGCTCTATCTCACAGGTTCAATGCTAGTGGCTCATGGGCATAGTTGCTCCGAGGTACGTGGGCTCCTCTGGATCAGGGATCAAATCCATGTCTCCTGCATCAGCAAGAGGGTTCTTTACCACTCAGCCACCAGGGAAGCCCTAGGACACTTGAAACACACATGGACACCAGCTGTTTTATGGAGGAGAAAACACAACTTTTATCAACTTTTATATTCTTTGGATTTGTAGGAAAATCCAATAATTTCCATTGGAAATTTAATATCCAAGATAAATGTTCATATCCTTTATACTCAATCCATTCATTGTCACATACTTTATTCTCTGAGGGTAATTCACATTTATTCAGAAAGAAAGAGCATTTAGAGTCAGAACTGGTTTATCCCGAAGTGAAGTGGTTCAGTCGTGTCTGACTCTTTGTGACCCCATGGACTGTAGCCTACCAGGCTCCTCCGTCCATTGGATTTTCCAGGCAAGAGTACTGGAGTGGGGTGCCATTTCCGTCTCCAGAGGATCTTCCCGACCCAGGGCTCAAACCCGGGTTTCCCGCAGTGTAGGCAGACGCTTTGCTGTCTGAGCCACAAGGGAAGCCCGGTTTATTCTGAAGAGATTCCAAAGAGCTGAAAGAGAGAAATGGGATTGGAAGGGTGAAGCCTGCTAACTGTGATCGTCGTCACATGGTTGAGTGAGACTTCCGGGCGATCAGATGGGGAAGAGATTGCCCTTAAAATCTCATTGGGTAATCCTCAGAAATAATAGCCCTGTGGATGGCCCACCATGACGACAGCCAAGCGAATCTTTCCGGACAAGTATAAGCCCTTTTTGTTGCTGTTTTTTGTTTAAATCAAGACAGTCATCTTAAAGATTATAAGGAACAGATTTTGTTTGGAAATTCTACCAGGATATTTAGCTTATGAATAATTTCATATCACATTCATTCACTGACTATAGTATTTCCACCTAACTATGCAATCTTCATGATTAACATCTTAAAGCTACCCAAAGAATAGACATACCATAATGTATCTTTTTTTAGTTTATCTTTTGTCATGTAATTTTTCTGGAGAAGGAAATCTCAACCCACTCCAGTATTCTTGCCTGGGAAATTCCACGAACAGAGGAGCCCAGCCAGCTGCGGTCCTAGGGGTTGCAAATGGTTGGACACAACTAAGCAACTGAGCACACACAATGTAATTTCCTACAAAAAACATACATTTATGGAAAGTTGTTAAATATACATTTAATGATGTGAAAAAAATCAAGAGATATAAAAGAATATTCTTTGTATGATAATTAAAATGAAGCATAATAAATATTTTATACATAAATAAATATTATATTTAAAAGACATCTGGACAAATTAATGCCAAGTTATAAACAGGGGGTAAATTTAAGGAAGTTTCTATTTTTGTTCATTTTTATATTATTTAAATTCTTTATGATAGATACATAGTTTTTCTGTAATTACAAAACAAAAATAAAGGTACTTACCATAAGTAGAAGGAATCATTCACATCACAAAAGCATAAGGACGCCATTCGGACACTAAAGCGCTGTAGCTAAAATGTTTTGAAATCAGCCTCAAAGAGAACATTGTTAGCCAGGCTTTGGGTCCATGAGATGATGAAGAATCCAGCCCCGGCTCACATTTTACAGTCCAGCAGGCCTCCTGACAGCTTAACACTGCTGCTAATTATACTTTAATATGGACACAGCATGAATATTTTATGTCCCTCTATTGTTTCTCTGCATATGAGGATCTGCAGCCTGAATAAGCAAGCCGCAGACCAGAGGCAGAAGAAAAGCAAGGCTAAATCCGTGTCCCCTTGGTGACAGAGACCTTGGGTACGTTAAACAGGGTCATCAGGGACCCAGGTCCTCACTGACGCTTTGATCTGACCCATCTTTACATCCAAAGGGTGCTTTGGGGATTATTTAGAAACATGGCACGTGCTGGGAGCAGGGAGTACAAGGCTTCAGCTGAAGACTCCCTCAGTTGCAGGTCTGTGGGAACATGTCCCCGCACACAGTGACGGGGTTTCCAAGCCCCTCAGGGTATGCGTGTGGAGCCACCACCACGGAGTGTGCCTGATGAGGTCTGCTCATGGCTCCTGCCCTGTGTGCCAGGCTCCTCCCTGACCCGCCCTGCCAGCCTCTAGGTCCCACCTGCACCCCTCTGCCCTCCTTTACGGGGAAGGAAAACTGAGAGGCAAACCAGA
>SJYA01002556.1:0-17099 GCA_006410615.1 Neotragus moschatus | reverse complement strand
CACCACCACCTCAGCACAAGCCCCGGGCTGACCCTCCCACCTGAGTACCAGCCTTGTTTCCTTTTCTGCCACCAAGAGAGCAAGGCCAGGTGGATCCCATGGGGGTAAACGGTGCTTCCTCTCCTGACTCATCAATAAGTCAGTATCACGAATAGAAACTGCTGTATTGGGGGTTTTGATTTTAGTTTTCTCAGGGGGATGGGCGTATACCCTGAGATAACCATCATTCTGAAAGACACATGTACCCCGATGTTCACAGCAACACTATTTACAACAGCCAGGACACAGAAGCAAGCTGGATGTTCATCAACGGATGAATCAGTAAAGAAGCTGCAATACATCTAGACAATGGAGTAATTACTCAGCCATAAAAAAGAACGAATTTGAGTCGGTTCTAATGAGGTGGATGAACCTAGAGCCTGTTATACAGAGTGAAGTAAGTCAGAAAGAGAAAAGCCAATACTGTCTATTAATGCATATATATGGAATCTAAAAAAATGGTATTGATGAACCTATTTGTAGGGCAGCAATGGAGACATGAAATTAAAAGACCCTTGCTCCTTGGAAGGAAAGCTATGACCAAACTGGACAGCGTATTAAAAAGCAGAGTCATTACTTTGCCAACAAAGGTCCGTCTAGTCAAGGCTATGGTTTTTCCAGTGGTCATGTATGGATGTGAAAGCTGGACTACAAAGAAAGCTGAGCACCGAAGAACTGATGCTTTTGAACTGTGGTGCTAGAGAAGACTCTTGAGAGTCCCTTGGACTGCAAGGAGATCCAGCCAGTCCATCCTAAAGGAAATCAGTCCTGGGTGTTCATTGGAAGGACTGATGCTGAAGCTGAAACTCCAATACTTTGGCCACCTGATGCAAACAACTGACTCATTAGAAAAGACCCTGATGCTGGGAAAGATTGAGGCCAGGAGAAGAAGGGGATGACAGAGAATGAGATGGCTGGATGGCATCACCGACTCAGTGGACATGAGTTTGAGTGAACTCCAAGAGTTGGTGATGGACAGGGAGGCCTGGCGTGCTGCAGTCCAGGGGATCACAAAGAGTCGGACACGACTGAGTAACTCAACTGAACTGAACTGAATGGAGACAAAGATGTTGAGAATGGACTGATGGATATAGTGGCAGAAGGAGAGGACGGGACGAGCGGAAAGAGTAGCATGGACTTACATCCGATATCACGTGTAAAATGGATAGCTAGTGAGAACTGGGAGATTTTACACCAGAGAAGAATGCAAAGCTCCCTNAGGGGGTCACAAAGAGTCAGACATGACTGAGTGACTCAACTGAACTGAATGGAGACAAAGATGTTGAGAATGGACTGATGGATATAGTGGCGGAAGGAGAGGACGGGACGAGCAGAAAGAGTAGCATGGACTTACATCCGCTATCACGTGTAAAATGGATAGCTAGTGAGAACTGGGAGATTTTACACCAGAGAAGAATGCAAAGCTCCCTGGGAAGAGCTCAGTTAATAGCTTCCAGACCCCAATCTCTTTTTGATCACCCTGTTGACATCCCATGCAAAAACCTAATAGGAAAAAAAATGCACCTAAAAAGGTTAGATTTTCAACAAGATTGTTCCCAGCATGAGTAACTGAAATAATTGATAGACAGAAAGTGGATTTGAACTGTCACAACCCAGCCCCCCAGACCTGGCGAGCCTTTTAAAGAAGTAAACCTCTGTTAGCGAACGCACTCAAGTGTAAATGATCTCGACAAGCAGGCTTTTGACACCGAAGAGGGAGTTTAACAACAGTTTGTGACAGGTAAGTCTGAATGTGCAGAATTTGAGAAGATAACATTTCTCCACTGTTTCTTTAATTACAGCTTTGAGACAGGAGGTTGTCAATTCCACCTCTTTCAGGAAACTGTCTTGTGATGTCTCTGTTAATTAAGACTGTTGTCAGGCTTCCTGGGTAGCTTAGCTGGTAAAGAATCTGCCTGCAATACAGGAGACCCCAGTTCAATTCCTGGGTCGGGAAGATCCGCTGGAGAAGGGATAGGTTACCCACTCCAGTATTCTTGAGCTTCCTTTGTGGCTCAGCTGGTAAAGAATCTGCCTGCAATACGGGAGACCTGGGTTTGATCCTTGGGTTGGGAAGATCCCCTGGAGAAGGGAAAGGCTACCCACGCCAGTATTCTGGCCTGGAGAATTCCATGGACTGTATAGTACACGGGGTCGCAAAGAGTCAGACACGACTGAGGGACTTTCACTTTCACCTGTTGTCAGGGAGGCTCCTCCTCATTTCCCAGCCTTGCGGTAGATCTCAAGCTGGGGTGGTCAGTGCAACCCTCCAAAAGAGGGAGCAGGGGATAGGCCATCCACTCGGACTCACGTAGCTCACTCATGCCTTTGACAAGTCCCCTTCAGCCTGAGAGCCACGGCGTGTTCATGGCATGAGCCCCCTGGGAACCAAGCACCAGTGTCTGTCCTGGTCATCACTGAAGAGGAACTGTTGAAGCCACCGATGTTTTCATCACCTGTTGTCTGCAAACAGATAAAGTCCGGGAACATCTGGACCCACTTCTCATAAAAGCCTTGCTCAGGAACGAATCCAGAAGGTCTATGTAACTACTCCCTCACTCCAGCAGGTAGAACATAACATCATTCTTGCCCCACCAAGGTGTGGGCTCAACTCCATGACCCTTGATTCCAAAAGACAGAATATGACAAGGGGAGGGAATAACATTATGGTGGAAAAATCTGGGAATCTCCACTCCATATGATCAGGGTTTCCTGCTCAGGGATGTTTTGTCCATATCGGGTGCCCCCGATGTGATGAACTACAGAAGACCTCCCCTTCCTCCCCCAAACATCCTCAGCATTGACATGAAGGAAAACCTCCAAGAAGATAAATTGAGGGACACTCTAACAATACTCAGACTTCTCAGGTGGCTCAGTGGGTAAAGAATCCACCTACAATGCAGGAGATGAGGGTTCGGTCACCAGCGGGGGAGGATACCCTGGAGAAGAGAATGGCAACCCTCTTCAGTATTCTTGCCTGGAGAATCCCACGGGCAGGGGAGCCTGGTGGGCTACAGTCCACAGGGTTGCAAAGAGTCAGACATGACTGAACAAGTGAACACACATAGCACACGGCGAATGATGATAATCCTGCAGGGGTTCCCTGGGTACATAGCTGTGTGTGTGTAACGACACCCAAAAGGACACCTTGACTTGGAGCTTTATAAACCCAGGGGATCTGTTGAGAATGTTGGCCCCACGCCATTAAAAGCATATCAATGGACTATACTTAAAGCTCATAGCCGACTGGGCATGATATTTGGTGGATTCTGATAAGACTCCTCAAAGAATTAACTCCAGCCCCAAATCAGGATGGACACCATCCCAGTGGACCCAGACTTCGGAGACCCATATTATTCTTCCCACGTGTGGTCTGGGCTGCTTGAGCGGTGCTATTACCTGGCGGACCCGTGCCAGTGGGCCATGTCTGCTCTGAACCTTCACTCAGGGAGCCCGAGAGGGACCCACACAGCACTCCGAGTCTGTCCCACCATCCTGTGGTGTGGTCCCTCTGAATAGGGCACATTTCATTAGCTGTGCCTTGATAGATCCCAGCCAGGAGTGGGCAGGATGGAGGGAGAAAGAGAGAGGAGATGTAAATTCTCATAGGGAAGCGCATCACCTCCTACTTGAACTGAGAGTTTAAAAAACGTTCTCCTGTGTCTGGCATCACAGAACTTCCTGTGTGATGCCACCAAACACCCACCCATGGAACACAGATTCTAGTTCTTCCTCCTCCACTGCCCAGTGCCAGGGGAGGACCCAGAGGAGCTGACCCACCCCCAGAAGATGACAACGCTGAGGTGATGTTGGTACAGCAATGAACAGCTAAGCAGTTTTAAAACTGACAACATTGACAGAAAAAAAAAAAAAATTGGAGAATCTTGCCAAAGGAATAGCTGAATGTCAGCAAGGAGAAAGAACCCTGAATAAACCCAAAATATGTTTTAAGGAAACCCTGAAAATGCCTTCTGCATAACATTATCTCCTGCTGCTAGAACTGCCAATTTTTAGTTTTCTCACTATTTTTATTTTCTTGAGAAATGATCGTTTTATAAATAGCTTTCTAAATGTCAAACTAACTGCTGAATAATTTATCTCGGCTTATCCTGAATAACTTGTATTGTTCAGTCACGAAGGCATGTGCGACCCTTTGCAACCCCATGGATGGCAGCACACCAGGCTTCCCTGTCCTTCTCCATCTCCTGGAGTTTTCTCAGATTCATATCCACTGAGTTAGTGATGCCTTCCAACCATCTCACCCTCTGTCGTCCCCTTCTCCTCCTACCTTCAATCTTTCCCAGCATCAGGTTCTTTTCCAATGAGTCAGCTCTTCGCATCAGACAGCCAAAGGATTGGAGCTCCAGCTTCAACATCAGTCCTTCCAATGAATATTCAGAGTTGATTTCCCTTAGGATTGACTGGTTTGATCTCCTTGCAGTCCAAGGGACTTTCAAGAGTTTTCTCTGATACCACAATTGGAAATTCTTTAGTGCTCAGCCTTCATGGTCCAACACTCACATCCATACATGACTACTGGAAAGACCGTAGCTTTGACTAAATTAATCCTTGCTTAATTTTCTCAGGCATCACGAAAGGGATGGGGGGAAGGGATCATCAATGTCTGGAATGCAGTCATCTCTTTGAATGTCCTGTTGGCTTTGGCCACTCAACAGTGACAGCCCATGGCCAAATTCAGGTAAGATAGATTGAAGCCACTGAGAATCAAAGACAGTGGCCACGGGAGTGCTTCCTCTGTAGCGACAGTGAGCCTGTGACTCTGTTCGTCAAGAAACATGTGTTCCTCCTATAGAACGAGCCTGCGTCCAAGATGAACTCCAGGAGACTCAGCTTGACCTGGAAGGAGGCTCTGCAAGGGCGTGCCTGGAGCGTTTGCATCACCTGGTACATTAGAGGTGCACTGGCTGAATCAGGAACTGGGGTGGAAGAGGGACAGGGACCAGAGAAGGCAGTGGCACCCCACTCCAGTACTCTTGCCTGGAAAATCCCGTGGATGGAGGAGTCTGGTGGGCTGCAGTCCATGGGGTCACTAAGAGTTGGACATGACTGAGTGACTTCACTTTCACTTTCATGCATTGGAGAAGGAAATGGCAACCCACTCCAGTGTTCTTGCGTGGAGAGTCCCAGAGACAGAGGACCCTAGTGGGCTGCCATCTATGGGGTCGCACAGAGTCAGACACGACTGAAGCAACTTAGCAGCAGCAACAAGCAGCAGGGACAGTGACCTGTGAGTTAGCACACCCTTGGGGTCACTCGGATGCACCTTCATGGATGAGGACTCCCGGTCTACAACCCTGGTTCTCAAACCTGGCTGAACATTAAAAATAATAATAATAAACTGATGTGTCCGTGGAGCTCGCGGCCCAGTGACATGGCACGTGGGATGGACACAAAGGTGTTCAAAACTGCTCCAGTGATTCAGATGGGCAGCAAAGCTGGGGGCTACTGGTCAGGAACAACCCGGAAGCTCTGCGCCCACATCATGCCCCCATGCACGCATTGTGAGAATCCTGCAAATGTCTTCCAGAGCCCAAAGACTCCTTTGAGTCTCCCAAGGTTGCTCTAGAACAGGGCTTATTCTTCTCCTGCATGTCAGAATCTTCGGAGGAAGTCTCAGAGATTTTCATTGAATCGTTTTTAAATTACTATTTATTAGGTCATTCTATCGTGCAGCCAAGGTTAAGACTCAAGGGTTATAGACGCATCCCATATCCTAATCTGGAAGGATTTCTCCTTTCCCAACAAGATGCTGAGTCATCTCAGAAACGGGCGTGGTGATGTGATGCTGTGATTTGTAAGGGGTGAGCTGGGAGCTTGGGATTGACATGTGAGGTGACGGTCGTGCTCAGTCGCTTCAGTCGTGTCCGACTCTTTGCGACTCCATGAACTACAGCCCGCCAGGCTCCTCTGTCCATGGAATTCTCTAGGCAAGAATACTGGAGTGGGTTGCCATTTCCTCCTCCAGGGGATCTTCCCACCTGGCACCGACATATACACATCGCTACACATCAGATACATTACGAGTAAGAACCTACGATATAGAACAGGGAGCTCAACTCAGTCCTCTGTAATGACCTGTATGGGGAAAGAGTCTAAAATGTTTACGTAAGAATATGTAACTGATTCATGGTGCTGTACCCCTGAAAGGAGCATGACGTGTGAGTCAACTATTCGTCAAGAAAAAGAAAAGAAAGACCGGGATACCTGAGCCCCGGTCCTGGCACAGAGCTCCTAGAGCCCTTGGCGAGAGTCCTGTGTCTAGTGTCTGTTAAAGAGATGATTTTGGAAGGCAGCAAGGAGGAGGGCAGGTGGGCAGGGACTCAACCTTTTAGACTGCTTTAGACGGTGGATCTTTCAGTCCCACCCCGAACTCACCCGAGCAGAGGCTGGAGACTGAACGACGCAACCAATCCTTCCTCTGTAATGAAGCCCCCGTAAGAAGCTGGGGTGGGAGGGTTTCTGGCTTGTGAACAGGAGAAAATCCAGGGACTCCGGTGCTGAGACGACCGGTGCTCCCAGCCCCTCCCCCACGCCTTGTGCTCCGCGTGTCTCTGCCGGCTGCCTCTTCCTGTGGTCTCTCCTTTCACAATGCGCTGGAGAGCCAGGAAGTAAGACGTTGCAGCTCTGAGCCGCTTTAGATCAGTCAAACCCGAGGAAGCGGGGGATCACTGGACCTATAGCTGTAGACAGGTCAGAAACACAGGTGAGCGGGCCTTGGAAGTGGCCAAGGGAGGGGGGTGGGTCCTGGAGGAATGAGCCCTTAGCCTGGGGAACGGGACTCTGTCCCCAGGTGGGGGTGGGGATGGCGGGACCCCCAGCTGGTAACACAGACCTGCTTGCGTGGGGGTACAGGGCGCTCCACCCCCGGGGCGGGCGGAGTCAGAAGGGTCAAGTGGGAACTGCCTGCCGGAACACAGCAGACTGCTTGGAACCCAAATCACCCGTCAGAACAGAGGGAAACTGGGAAAGGAAGGGGGTCAGATCTGGACAAAATACAGATTGAAAACATAAGACCTGCGAGCTCTGCACAGTCTGCTTTAAACACATATATTGTTAAAGGAGATTGCTCACTATGCAAACTCATTCAAGTCCTGCTCTGTTAAAAAACAGAGTGCTGTCTACTCTCCGCAGTAGTTTGACACCAGTCGGCTCCTAGCCGTTCACAAGCCCACCCTCCTGAGTGACGTTTTAGATGAGCCCTGGGTTCCTGCACCTGTCTCAGGACCTGGGCACATCAGAGATGTCTGAGCAACACCTTCTAGGACCTCAGCTTCCTGGGCTGCCTCTCAGCAAAGCTCTTTCCTTCCAGGCATTCCTGCTTCTATACAGAAACGAAAAAGAGGCATCTCTTCCCCTTTAATTTAAGGAACATCCTTAATTAGGGCAATTTGATTAAACTCTTTTAAATAAATAATCCCAAATTTCATTGTAACATAACCAGTTTCAAAGTAATTAAAATGTCCTGGAAGATGTGAATCAAATCTCCCAGAGAAAATATACTGGCCTCCATTTAAATTTCTAAAACAAGTGTGCAGATTCCTACATAAAATCATCTTGACTCAGCTGCCGCTTCCTCCAGGAAGCCCTCTGTGACTTACCCCCAAAGGAGACAAAACCCCTGCTCGAGGGCTTCCCAACTCTGTGGACCTTTCTCCCTATCACTCAGCATCCCCAGCCATTGATCCCCAGCTGATCGGCCCCTCTCCATCTCCCAAAGATGTAGCCCTCTGGGTGGCTCTGTCTTGCACCCATGGTGCTTGGCCCAGTGCCTGGTGCAGGTAAACGGAGAGCTCTTCCTTGGACGCCAAGGAGCCCGTGCTCTTTCTCTCATCTTGCAGCCTCCTCCAAACAGTCGAGTTGCCCAGCACTCGAAATCAGGAGGGTTGCAGGAAGTTCATCACCTGGTGGGGAAACTGAGCGCCAGGAGCAGGAAAGATCCTGCCACTTCGGCAGGGCCGGTGGCAAAGCCCAGCAGGGCCGCTCGGTCTGGTTTATTCCACCCTGGCTCACTACCGCTCCAGATAAGCAAACACAGAGCAGGGGACATTCCACACTTTGGGAGATCAGAGAGCCCCGAACGAGACATTAATAAATGCTACCACGCCGAGGCTGGCCCTGGAGCAGGGAAGACGTGATTCAAAGCGGAGGCTCCTCCCCCTGATTCCCTGGGACTGACTGTCCTGGGAATCTCTGGTCAGAGCTACAGTTCTGGCATTTGTCCTGGACTGAATTGTGTCCTCCAAAACTCATAGGCCGAAGCCTCAGCCCTCCAAGTGACTGTATTTGGAGGCGGGGCTTCTAAGAAGGTGAGGAAGGTCAAAGAGGTCAGAGGGTGTGAGCTTGATCCAAGGTGTTCTTCATGGAAGAAAGGAGACACGCAGGTGGGCTCTCTCCCCTTCCCCCGTCTCCCCCGAGCACACAGAGAAATGGCCATGTGAGGACGCAGCAGGAGGGAGCCGTCTGCAAGCTGAGACGGCGGTCCCACCAGGCCCAGCCTTGACCTCAGACTTCCAGACTCTAGAACACTGAGAAAATAAATTCCTGTTGTTTCAGCTGCTCTGTCTGTGTTTTTTGTTTTTTGTTTTTTTTTTTTTTGTGGTTAGGAGAGCCCTAGCAAACTGATACATCATCATTCATTTCTGCTTTATCAATAACTCTGTGTTTGATTTCATCATGTAAACCTGGGAAAATAAACAAGATGACTGGCTTCGGAAGGTGGAACCGTCTGGAGGGGAGAGGTGTGTTGGCTTCTTCAGCACTCCAGCAGGAGGCCTTGCATGTCGGCAGCTCAGAGTTCACTCACATGTGGCCCTAGGCCTTCTGTCCTTGCCAAATCATTTACCCACTTTCTGTAACCCAGAGGTTTGCCACGGGGGCAATGGTGTCCCTTCACAAGGTTACTTGGCAGTATCTGGAGACACTTCTGGTCCTCACAAGGGAGGGGGTTTCTGTAGACATCTAGTAGCTATAGAACCAGAAGGCTGCTAAACAGCCTGCTATACAGGGAAGGCCACCGAAGAACAAGCCCGCCCCAGGGACGATCGTGCCGAGAAGCCTGCTTGCACGCCCCCTCCAGACTCCGATCTAAGCTGTCAGTGTTTTCAGATCCCACATCCATTCATCCACACCAGTCATCATCAGGGAAGATGTAAATAGTTATGAAGCCAAAACAAAGTTGTGGAAGAAAATAAAAAGCAAGCCAATAAGTCAAGATTAACTTTCCAGTTGGCACTGATTAACCTTAAACAACCAGACTTATCACATCACCGTGCAAATAAAATATCAGAGGAGAGGGCTCCTTTTTCGCTGGCTTTGTCACTTTGGCATATTTCCTGATGAGGCTCATGTTTAGAATGGTGGTGGGAGCCCATATGACATTCGCCCTGTGAATCCAATGTCAGCTGATGGAGAAGCGTGTCATTATACCTGCGGGAGACTGAGTTCACTTTCCCAGCTTCACGTTTTATAATTTAATAATTTCTCATATAATTAGACATTGTTACAGCACGTGAGGTCGCCAACGCTCAGAACTCCTCTTGGGGGGATTTTTCCACGCCTGTGCTTCACCCAACGCTTTCCCAGTCTTCAAGATGTTCAAATCTTTTTATAGATCTCACTAATAAAAACAGAGAAAGAAATAGCCAGGCAGCTGCTAGAGGGGCCTCTTTACTGGGACTGTCTGGGTCCTCATGGCGACTGAGCGCCACGGCGTTTATGGAGGTGACACTGATCTTGCCCTGGGCATTGTGTGGCTGTAGAGTGGAAATGATCCCCACCTTGGGTAACATCTGGCAGATCAGAGGACAGACTCCTGCTTTTGTGGTGCCCCAACCATTGTCCGTGAGCTTCCTGGGGCTTTCATAGCAAAGTACCAGCAACTGCAGAGGCTCAAACAGCAGAAATGCATTGCTCACAGGGCTGGAGGCCAGAAGTCCTAGATCAAGGTGTGGCAGGGCCACGTGCTCTCTGAAAGTGCTAACCTGCTCCAGGCTTCTCCCCAGGACTGGTAAATGGCCACAGTGGCATCTGTGTGTGCTCTTCACAGCATCTAAACGTCCCCCTTTTATGAGGACTCCAGTCATATTGGATTGGAACTCACTCTAACAACCCATGCTATGGACTGAATGTTGTCAGTCACTAAGTTGCATCCAATTCTTTATGCCTGCACACATGAATGCACACATGGCCTGCAGCACGCCAGGCCTCCCTGTCCTTCACCAGCTCCTGGAGCTTGCTCAAACTCATGTCCATTGAGTCAGTGATGCCATCAGACAATCTCATCCTCTGTCGTCCCCTTCTCCTGCCTTCAATCTTTCCCAGCATCAGGGTCTTTTCCAATGAGTCAGTTCTTCCCATCAGGTGGTCAAAGTATTGGAGTTTCAGCTTCAGCATCAATCTTTCCAATGAATATTCTGGGTTGATTTTCTTTAGGATGGACTGGTTTGATCTCCTTGCAGTCCAAGGGACTCTCAAGAGTCTTCTCCTGTGGACTGAATGTTTGCCCCTAAACTGATACGTTGAAGCTTTAGTCCCCAGTATGATGGCCTTAGGAGGTGGAACCTTCAGAAGGTGATTAGGTCACCATCGTGGAGCCCTCACAAATGGGATTAGTGTCCCTACAAGTGGACTTTCCCAGGTGACGTTAGTGGTTGGTAAAGAATCCACCTGCCAGTGCAGGAGACCTGGTTCAACCTCTGGGTTGGGAAGATTCCCTGGAAGAGGAAATGGCAACCCACTCCAGTATTCCTGCCTGCAGAATCCCAAGAACAGAGGAGTCTGGCTAGCTACAGTCCATGGGGTCACAAAGAGTCGGATGCGAACGGTGGACTCGCACTTTCACCTTCTTTGTTTTCTAAAGACTCCGTCTGCGGGTAAGCTCACGTTCAGAGGCCCTGCTTGCGGCGCTTTGTTCCTTGAGAAATGTGATCTGGGCGCTATGCTTGCCGAGGGGCCGCAGAAGGCAGGCCTTGGGCAAAGTCCTTCATACACATTCTCAGAGCGGATCCCTCCGCAACCCAAGGGTGGGTTGAATTTACTCCCCCTTGTACAAAGTGGACACTTAAATGGGGTCCACTATCACTGCTGGGCATTGCACACTCAGGCTTATGAACAAAGTCTGACCAACTCTAAAGGCCACACCCTTTCCTAGTCCAACCTGCTGTTCCCAACAGTTTCTCTTCATCCTGATAGTCAGCTTTAATTTAGCTCTTCTACAGATCTGAGGGCCTTCGGAGCCCCTAGAGAAATCCCTTGTGTCACTCACGTGTCACCAGGAAATTCGCTTCCGTGATTCTATATTTTCAACAGCCTTCCAGCTTTGCGTGATTTTTCTAAGTCTTGTCGGCAGGGTATCAGAGAGCCGACAACTGATTATTCGTTTTCCGTTTTTTCTAAAGACGGAATTTCTTGCCTTTGAAGCAGGAGGCAGCTCTGCCCAGCTCTAGGGGGTCGTTCATACTGTAATGGCACTGAGGCCAGCTCCTAGGTCAGCGGGCACCATCACAGGGGCATCGGATGGGTGGGCCCCCAGGACCTGGACTGAGGTCGGGATTCAGCATGATGTCATCACTTCTTCCTCGCATCCGCAGGTTCGCCTGTCCTCCCCCCCGCCCCACAGCCCAGTCCAGCCTAAACGTGACTTGAAAGACAGACCGTGTACTTTGCTCCACAAACCAAGATTTTCACCTCCCGATTTAAATCATGCCCATGATGTCATGAAGGTTCAGTTCCTGGGTCAGGAAGATCTCCTGGAGAAGGCATAGGCTACCCACTCCAGTATCCTTGGGCTTCCCTAGGAGCTCAGCTGGTAAAGAATCTGCCTGCAATATGGGAGACCTGGGTTCAGTCCCTGGATTGGGAAGATCCCCTGGAGGAGGGCAACCCACTCCAGTAAGTATTCTTGCCTGGAGAATCCCCATGGACAGAGAAGCCTGGCAGACTACAGTCCGTGGGGTCTCAAAGAGTTGGACACGACAGAGTGACTGCATGTGCACACACGCGCGCACACACACACACACACACACACACACACACACTGACAAATGGAAACTCACTGTCCTGTGAGCTGGATGAATTTCCTGGGACAGACATAGCCAGTAGAGGACTTGCGATGATCGGCAAGTTCATATAACAAAGAGCCCCCTCCCGGCCCCCAGGGCTCTGTTCGCCACCATCCCCGTCTCCACCTTACGCCGCCTTCATTTCTCACCGCCTCCCACACAAGCATGCTGTGTTATTTTTTCTCATCTTCTGTTATAGATTAAGTTGTGCCCCAGAAAAGATAAGTGCAGTCCTCAGAGTGCGGGAAAGGGAAGCCTGGCGTGCTGCAGTCCATGGGGTCGTGAAGAGTCGGACACAACTGAGCGACTGAGCGCCAACACCAGCAACAACCCCAGGACCTGTGAAGGTGCCCTCGTGCATGACAGGCTTCCATATAGCTGTGATCAGGTTAGGAAGAAGCCATTAGGGTGAGTCCAAGCCCAAAGAGCAAGGTCCTTAGAAGAGGAGAAGCCACGTGAACACACAGACACACACAGGACGGTCTCCCTGTGGGGACAGAGGCAGCTAGAGTGAGGCAGCTGCAAACCTCGGAGCCCCAAGGATTTCCAGGAGCCAGCAGAAGCCAGAAGGAGGTGAGGAAGGGTTGACCTAGAGGATCAGAGGGAGCTCAGGCCTGTCGACACCTTGGTCTCCTACGTCTGCTCCCCCAGAGCCTGGAGAGAAGAAACTCTCATGGTTCTGAGCCACCCAGTTGGTGGCCCTTCCCCTTTGTCACAGCCACTGCCAGACATTATATTCCTTCCAGCAGCCAAAGACCTCGCCTGTTATGAGCCAGTCAGGGTCCAGGGCAGTCTCAGACAGCTTAAATAAAATTCATCCGAGAACTTCTTCTACTGGTAAAAAAGCTGAGTTCATTTCAAACAAAAGCACACAAGTGAAAAACCTCCTTTAAAATTGAATGGGGCTTCCCAAGTGGCTCAGACAGTAAAGAATCTGCCTGCCAATGTAGGGGACCCGGATCCGATCCTTGGGTCAGGAAGATCCCCTAGAGGAGGAAATGGCAACCCACTCCAATATTCTGGCCTGGGAAATACCACGGCCAGAGGAGCCTGGAGGGCTACAGTCCAGGGGGTCCCAAAGATTCAGATAGGACTGAGCGTGGGTGTGTGCAAAACCAAAAGATTTCTGTTTTATGGGAAGAACACAATGTCCCCAGCACTTCCTGCCCAGCTACTCTGTCGGGAGTTGGGACTTGCCACGAGCTTGTGCTCGGGGTGGCAGAGTCTCCAAAGGGCACCTGGGTCGCCGGCACAGACCAGCAGTGGGCAGACTGCTGCCGGATCCTCGGTGCGACAGGGTCCGAGGGCACCTTTATTACCAGCCAGCCGGAGGCCCCTTCTCTCCTTCAGCGCTTTCCTGAGTTACTGCCAGCCGGCCTGGCTCAGCTTCATCCATTAAGAAAAAGTACTCACTGGGGAGAGGCTCTGCGGGCCATGAACACGATTATGGACTCCGACCTGGAGGATCAAGCAGGGACAAAAGGAAGGTCAAACGGAAAACAGGCAAGACCTGTAATATACACGGTCACCCCCAGCAGTGCTTCTCCATCCCTCCCCGGACCCCTGATGCTAAGAAGGCTTGGTTCTACGGAGCACGTGTGTAGCTATCCATCCTCTTTAATAACGGCCATTAATTGCCCACAGTTTCAATCTAGAGGACAAAACAGACGAGGGAGGGAGTTCTGATTAATTCTTGTTCCTAAGAAGCTTCTGAATATTCATTGGAAGGACTGGTGATGAAGCTGAAGCTCCAATACTTTGGCCACCTGATGGGAAGGGCCAACTCAAGACAGGAAAAGACTGTGGCAAAGACTGAGGGCAGAAGGAGAAGGGGATGACAGAAGATGGGATGGTTGGATGGCATCACTGACTGAATGGACATGAGTCTGAGCAAGCTCCGGGAGATGGTAATGGACAGGGAGGCCTGGCGTGCTGCTGTCCATGGGGTCACAAAGAGCCAGACAGGGCTGAGAGACTAAACAAAGAAGCTGCTAGCAGTTACCAGGCTGCCATCTCCGTAGCTCTTCTTGGTGGAATTCCCATCTCAAGTCCACTGTCACCAGGGCAGTGATAAGCAGCTTGTTGTGCCATCCCAGCTGGGCATGTGAGTCCCGTGGGGGACCCTCTACGCCCTCTGGAAGCACTGTGTCTGACTCACCAGCGAGGCCTGGGGAACACACCAGGAGTGGCCTGTCTGTGCCGACACTGTGCAGGATCAGTGTGTCAAGTGACACAGACGATCCCTCTCGGAACCTGCCCCGGGCCCAGCGAGTCGCCTCTGGGCTTCCAGACCCAAAGTGCAGCCCTGGGGGAGGACACTGTCCACGTGGGGCCGCACTGGCTCCAGCTGCTCAACCAGCCACACTAGCCATTTAAATCACTGCCCATGGCACAGAGCGCGATGGTCTCCTGCCCGTCTCACCAGACCAGCAAGCCCAGCCCGGCCAGAGGTGACGCTGGGAAAGCAGTCCCATTGCCCAGATCTGAGCCTCGCCCAGGAGGCTCTGTCTAATTGGCCCTGGGGAAGTGGGCCCCACGCACCCACCCCCGTGAGCCTATATGTAGCCAGGCTGAGATGGCTGAACTAGAATATTAACCCCTGCCATTCCAGTGTTGCAGTCTATACTATTCTTTTAATTATAAAAGCCTAGCCTAGTCTACCACATTTAACAAATCCTCCCTGAGTGCATGAATGAATGACTGAACAAATGAAACCTTATCTGACCTCCTCAGTTTCGGAAGAAGAGCTTTACTTTTTTTAAAATTTATTTATATTAATTGGAGGCTAAGTACAGTGTTGTATTGGTTTTGCCACACATTGACATGAATTCGCCATGGGTGTACATGTGTCCCCGGAACCCCCCCCACCCACAACCCCCCCCCCCTCTGAGTCATCCCAGTGCACCAGCCCTGAGCGCCCTGTCTCATGCATCGAACCTGGACTGGCGATCTGTTTCACATGTGATAATATCCATGTTTCAGTGCTATTCTCCCAAATCATCCCACCCTCGCCATCTCCTACAGAGTCCAAAAGACTGTTCTATACATCCGTGTCTCTTTTGCTGTCTCCCATATAGGGGAAGAAGAGCTTTAAAAGTGATCTGCCAATCCTGAGACATAAAGATGAAGGTTACTTTCCCACTCAACAGTGATTCAGTAGAATTTGTTATTTGGCAGGAAAAGGGCAATGCTCTATGAAAAGTGAGTAATAAGTTTTTCACACCTGCAAAATTGCCTCATAGCAGACCTTGTTTGACCCAAATAAACCAAGAGTAATTTGACTTTGGAATTAGATTAAATATGGAGAGTTGCAGACATAAGCCACAACTTAGAAAATGGAAGCAAATGGAAATTGATGAGTAGAAGGAGTTTCTAATAAACCATTTGCAAGTATGACAGGGGCAGTGAGCTGCCAGGGCTGTGCTGGAACTCGTTAAATTTTCTCATTCTTCGTGTAGCAAAAGCCCTGCTTAAATGACGTCTTATTTATCGAGCGTCAAACAAACAACATCTCATTAAATTCAACTCTTGGCTCAAACATTTACACAGTAGGAAAAGCAATCTTTCAGAAAATCAAGAGATTGAGAAATAATTTCGAAATTATGTAAGTAATGAAGGAAAGTCTCTGTATGTGTGTGTGTGTGTGTGTGGGTGTGTGTGCGCACACGTGTGTATTCTTAGTAGCTAAGTTGTGTGACTCTTTGCAAGCCCATGGACTGTAGCCCGCAAGGCTCCTTTGTCCATGGGATTTATCCGGGCAAGAATATTAGAGTGGTTGTCATTTCCTCTTCCAGGGGATCTTCCCCACCCAGGGACCGGATCGGCCTCCTTTTCATCTCCTGCCTTGGCAGCTATTTCTTTACCATTGAGCCACCTGGGAAGGCCAATGAAGAAAAGTAGCAGAAGCCCAAGGCAGGAGTCCCGAAATCTTCATGGAATGGGATCTAGCAAAAACTTTCAGTGGTACACAGAAACGAGGGTGTTATAAATGCATAAACAGAGGCTCAGCACAAAGAAATCACTGACTGGAAGAACATGGGGAAATATCTTTGCAAAGGAAAATAGTAATAACAGCCTCCTATTTACTAAGTCATTTTTTTTACTTCATAAGAAAATACATATTTAATAATGTTCTCACGTTGCTGCTGCTGCTAAGTCACTTCAGTCATGTCCGACTCTGTGCGACCCGTAGACGGCAGCCTACAAGAGTCCTCTGTTCCTGGGTTAAGCTACGTTTTTGTTAAAAAAGATGCTATGTTAACTCATATGCTGTGCTCTTCTGGCTTAACATGACCTTGAGAACAGGAAATATGTCTTCTTTCTCCTGACCTCCATGTGCAAACCCTACGCCTAATGCCATTTTACTGCAGAGCGTACGTCTGGAGTATCTTCCGCTAATTATATCATTTATAATAACATAAAAGCAGGTAAAGAATCCGCCTGCAATGCAGGAACCGCAGGAGACGCAGGTTAAATCCCTGGGTCGGGAAGATCCCCTGGAGAAGGGAATAGTAACCCGCTCCAGTATTCTTGCCTGGAGAATCCCCCGGACAGAGGAGCCTGGAGGGCTGTGGTCCACGGGGTCATGAGGAGGCAGACACTGCAGAGCACAGGCGCTTTACTGCTGTCGCGTCTGACTCTCTGAGACCCTGTGGACTAGCCACCAGGCTCCTCTGCCCCTGGGATGCCCCAGGCAACAGTACCAGAGGGGGCTGCCATGCCCTCCGCCAGGGGAGCTTCCCAGCCTGAGGATTGAAACCAGGTCTCCCACATTGCAGGCAGATTCTTTACTGTCGGAACCACCAGGGAAGCCCCCATGTAAATATAATATATACAAATAGTAGTGTATAATATATGAACAAAGCTAGTGGAAGTGATGGAGTTCCAGTGGAGCTATTTCAAATCCTGAAGGATGATGCTGTGAAAGTGCTGCACTCAGTATGCCAGCAAACTTGGAAAACTCAGCAGTGGCCACAGGAC
>SJYA01002555.1:0-34600 GCA_006410615.1 Neotragus moschatus | reverse complement strand
GTTGGTGATGGACAGGGAGGCCTGGCGTGCTGCAGTTCATGGGGTGGCAAAAAGTCAGACATGACTGAGCGACTGAAATGAACTGAACTGAACTTGTAGAATATATCATGTGAAATTCCAGGCTGGATGAATCACATGCTGGAATCAAGACTGTTGTTTTGGTGTTCAGCTGCTAAGTTCTGTCCAACTCTTTGAGACCCATGGACTGCAGCACACCAGGCTTCCCTGTCCTCCACTGTCCCCCAGAGTTTGGTCAAAAGTCCATTGAGCTAGTGGTGCCATCCAACCATCTCATTCTCTGTTACTGTCTTCTTTTCCTGCCCTCAATCTTTCCCACAATCAGGGTATTTTCCAAATAGTTGGCTCTTCACATTAGGTAACCAAAGTATTGAAGGTTCAGCTTCAGCATCAGTCCTTCCAGTGAATATCCAGGGTTGATTTCCCTTAGTATTGATGGTTTTGATCTCCTTACTGTCCAAGGGACTATCAAGAGTCTTCTCCAGTACCCCAATTTAAAAGCATCAATTCTTTGGCACTGTCGGGAGAAATATAAACAGCCTCATATGCAGGTGATAACACTCAAGTGGAAGAAAATGAGGAGGAACCAAAAAGCCTCTTGATGAGAGTGAAAAGCAGAGTGAAAAAGTTGGCTTGAAACTCTACATTCAAGAAACCAAGATCATGGCATCTGGTCCCATCACTTCACGGCAATGAAAGGGAGGGAAAGTGGAAGCAGTGACAGAATTTGTTTTCTTGGGCTCCCAAATCACTGCAGATGGTGACTGCAGCCATGAAGTTAAAAGACACTTTGAAGGAAAGCTATGACCAACCCAGGCAGCATATTAAAAAGCAGAGACATAACTTTGCTGACAAAGGTCCATATGGTCAAAGCTGTGGCTTTTCCAGTAGTCATGTATGGATTTGAGAGTTGACTCCTAAAGAAGGCTGAGAGCCAAAGAACTGATGCTTCAAATTGTGGTGTTGTAGAGTCCCTTGGACTGCAAGAAGACCAAACCAATCAATCCCAAAAGGAAACCCACCCTAAACATTCATTTGAAGGACTGATGCTGAAGGTTGAAGCTCCAAAATTTTGGCCACCTGATGCAAAGAGCCAGTTCATCTCATCACAAAAGACTCTGATGCTGACAAAGACGGAGTGAAGGAGGAGAAGGGAGTGACAGAGGATGAGAGGGTTAGATGGCATCACTTACTCAATGGACATGAGTTTGAGCAAACTCTAGGAGATAGTGAATGATGGGGAAGCCTGGCATGCTATAGTCCATGGGGTCACAATGCATCAGATACAACTTAGTGACCAAACAACAACTGCAGCATATATTTAATATGCTAGATAATATATTTTAACACATTTTTAATAAGTACACTTTGAATTGAATTTGTTTCTCTTACAGAACTATTTAAGCCCCTAATGTAACATTTCTTAAACTTTTATTTTCATTATAATTCCCCTAAGGAATTTTTAGACACATTTCCTCTAATTGCCCTTATGAAATCTTAATCCCACAGATATACTTTATAGATATTCTTTATTCCTTGTGTATATGTGTTTATATATGAGAGTAAGACTTTTTTCTCCTCCCACAACATAATTTTCAATCCCTTCATGAAAACCTTCATTTGTCATATTGACTAAAATTCAATTATTTTTAATTATATGTTTCATAATTATGACAAGGGCCTCTCCTCTAGTCTTTAAGATATATTAGTAATTTACATTTTCTCTTTAAAATATTTTTCTATTCTTTCCTCTTTCAAGTATTAAGATATTAGATTAATAATATCTGGGATAATGTTTCCTACTTGTAAAAAATAATACTGAACTACATTATCCAGGCAATTTCTAATTTCTTTTTTAAATAGCCCATTACAAAAGCAGACACCACAGAGGCTATCTTTGCTTCTTCTGGAAAGTTCAAATAAGTTCCCTACAAGACTATGTATATCTCAGAATTTCTTGAAAATATTCTTTGAGCTACTTGACAGCTTGTCTCTTCATGTGAAAGAGTTTTCATTCTAGAAGCATAAAATCAGACTACTATACCCAAGATAATAGACTTATATTTCTCTTTTGCTAGGGGAGATGGAAATGCTTATAGCCATTTTCCCACTAGCTACTAAATGTCCACCAGTCATATCACAAATCCGGTCGATTTACACGCGAATCTGTTGCTGATAGGTGCAGCAAACTAAATTTAGGAGTGGGAATAATTTGTCTTTCTGGATTTTATGCTTCCTGGAGGCTTCTACTGTGACTTGTAACCTACTCAGGCAAGAAAATCCCTAACTGGGCAGCTTTCTCTAGATTTTTCTATTAATGTTCCCAAACTGGGGGGCCCACTTATTTATTTATATCTATTTGTGTATTTGGCTTGGTCAAAAAGTTTGATTGAGTTTTCCCATAACATCTTACAGAAAAAACAAAATGATCTTTCTAGCCAACCCAGTAAGTGTGGTTTTGCACCACAACCCATGAATAATACAATACTGCCTTGATGTTGACATCCAATTCCTATTGTCCATGAGTTGGTCCAAAACAAAAAACAAAAAACAAAAAACATAGCAGCAATAAAAGCTAAAGCAAATCCTACTGAATTTGCTATGGAAGCTTTCTAGTTCAGAAAACATGGTGTTTTAATCAAGTGCCTTTAGAAAGACAGAACCTGAAACAAAGAGTGTGTGTACCTATGTGTTAGTCACTCAGTTTTGTCTGACTCTATAGCCTGCTAGGTTCCGGTACATGGGATTCTCCAGGCAAGAATACTGGAGTGAGTTGCCATTTCCTTCTTCAGGGAATCTTCCTGACCCAGAGAGTGAACCTGGGCCTCCTGCTTTGCAGGCAGATTATCTGTGGTCTGAGCCACCTCCAGGGCTGCTGTTTTGGAAGGCAGAAGAGCAGGAAACACGGGCGGCAGTGTGAGGCTGCACTGCAGATTGAACGTGCTTCACAGGAAGCCATGAAGGACAAGCAGCCTGCCCAGCAGGGGTGCTCACGTGGCAGGCAGCACCTCTCTGGGTGTGGGCTCTGTGCCCACCTCTCTTCCATTTCCATCGGTTAACGTTTACATCTTGGGGAGATTAACCCTGAGTGTTTCTGGATTGAGACATCTTTCTTAGTGGACACTCGAGCTAGACACATCTTATCCAACACCAAAGTGTGAGACCTAGAGAATGAAAGAATCTGCAGGAACATGAAAGGGGTACTTTGGCCACCTGATGTGAAGAACTGACTCACTGGAAAAGACCCTTGTGCTGGGAAAGACTGAAGGCCAGAGGAGAAGGGGACGACAGAGGGTGAGATGACTGGATGGCATCACCGATTTGATGGACATGAGCTTGAGCAAGCTCCAGGAGATGGTGAATGATAGGGAGACCTGGCATGCTGCAATCCATGGGGTTGCAGAGAGGTGGACACAACTGAGTGACTGAACCGAACTGAACTGAAAAGGACCCAGGTTTGTGTCCCATCCCCAATAACCAACCAATGGCTGCTTCTCAGGACCGGCAGGACTGGCTCTATCTGTGCTCACTCCGAGTTCCAGTTTTAACAGGAGACTTTAATCGCATCCAGTCAATAAAGCCCAGGGAGGCTTTGCCATCTTCCTAAGTGCTCACCAAAATTCCTCCCACCTGGCAGCTTCTCTCAGTGGTCTTGACTTTCTCTTATTCTCTGAGATTTTTCTAGCCTTTGAGCAGTTCGTGATCAGAGACTGTATCTTGCCTCCCTTCCTCCACTGCACACTCTAGGAAGGATATGCAGAGCTCACTGAATCCATGAGGAAATGGGGGAATAAACAGCATTCTTTCCTGTCTCTCTCCTCTGTTCCCTCCACCCCCCGTCACATTACAGGGGCTTGTCTTGTACCTCATTACTTTAAATCTTCCCCTGAAGCGGGAGTGAAAGTGTTAGCCCCTCAGTTGTGCCTCGATATCTGCAACCCCATGGACTGTAGCCTGCCAGGCTCCTCTGTCCATGGAATTTTCCAGGCAAGAATACTGGAGGAGGTTGCCATTCCCTTCTCCAGGGGATCATCCCAACCCAGGCATCCCTGGGTCTTTTGAATTGCAGATGGATTCTTTACTGTCTGAGCCACCAGGAAAGCCTTCTTTAAATATTCACCTACACCTATGCCAAACAGAATTCCTCATCTTGGAGAGCTGTAGACACCATGATATTCACAATGGCATTAAACGAAGTCTCTGGATGCAGTCTGCTGCTCATTGTTAGGAATAATGATGGCTATTGTCTATTGCCCGCTTATCATAATCCAAGCATTGTGTTAAGTGCTTCACATGAACGGTCCAAATTGTTTCTCAGAGTGACCTTGTGAGACAGGTATTCTTTGTTTTCCATGTGAGCAAACAGACTAAATGATGTGAGGTAACTTAGCTTGTTCAGTAATCATAATCTCTGTGCCATGTCAATGTGAGGTGCTATATGCACCCAGGTATGGCTGACTCAAAACCTGTTATGGGAATCACTCCTCTGTACTAGTAATACGTGACATGTGGCATAAAAATGTAACATAATTTTGCAGCCGTGATCTCAACCCGGGGCAGTTCTGCTCCTGCGGGGGACAGTTGTCAATGCCTGGAGACGTTTCTGGCTGTCACGACTGATGCCTATGTGCGGTTGCTGCCAGCATGTGGTGCGTTAAAACCAAGCAACTGCTGAACACCCTACAGTGTCCAGGGCAGCCCCGCCAGGAGAGTTATCCAGCCCCACCTGTCAACAGGGCTGAGGTCTGTAAACCCTGATCAACCAGAGAATGCAGGCAAATAATCCGAACTCAAGAGTGGACGCAGTTTAAAGATCATCGGAACCTGTTTTAAAACTGATTCACAAGTTTCCCCAGAGGCTCAGATAGCAAACAATCTGCCTGCAACGCAGGAGATGTGTGGTGGGAAAGATGCCCTGCACAAGGGACTGGCTACCCACCCAAATACACTGGCCTGGAAAATTCCGTGGACAGAGAACTTGGCAGGCTACAGTCCATGGGATTGCAAAGAACTGGACACAGCTGTGTGACTAACGCACGCATGTGCAAGTTCACAGCGTCTAAAAACTCTCTGCTGTAAGTGGTCCTTGCATGCTGACTATTTTGAGGACAAAATTCATTTTCATTGTTGTCATCTCTTTTTCAGGCCCATGCTGATTTTTCTCTTTTATAAACCTGAATTTACTTTTGTTCTCTAAATATACATGATACACGCTGTATATTTGCCTGGGCTCTTAGATCACCTAACAGTGATTTGTTGGCCATCAACTACAAAATCAGCACACTAGCTGTGTGATGGCCATTCAGCAATGTAGGGAGGCTTCAGACCTTGGCAGCATCTGGAGAGGTTGGCCCTGCACAATGGGGAGAGTGTGGGTAGTCAGAGGATGTGGCGTTCCAGCAGAGGGAAGTGTAACCAGCAAAGATCCCAAAGTAAGTGAGGTTACAGAGTCTGCAGGACATCAAAGGAGCATCCAAGGTCAACAGACGGGACACTGTGAGGTCAAATAAAGCCAGGGGAGGCTTGAACCAAATTACAGATGTTCTTGCAAATCAGACTTAAGAATTCATGTCGGGCCCCATGCACACTAAGAGCCCCCGTGCTTCTCGTCTCACAGGCAGCAGGCCCCCGGGAAGCATGAGTTTCTGACTATGGAAAGTCTCCCCCTTGGAACTCTGATTTGAGATGCACAGAAAGGGGATGTGGCTTCTCCAGTCCCCAGGTTTGCAGCCCAGCCCCTCTTCCCTAGAATATGGAGGCCTGTTTAATATTAGGATGTCCTAGTTCATTATGGAGGAGAAGCAGAGAGAAGATGTCTCTTCATGCTTAAAGTAACTAACACAATCCTTAGTCTTTACTTCTGGCCTGCAATTCCAGAAAACCACTCCTGGAATGTGACATTCCACTTTCCACAAGCTTAGGGGAAGTGTTGACTTTCTAATACTTTCTCCTAACTTTCTAACTTATCAGCTTTCTAACACCCTTGACTCTTTCGGTCAGTCTTTCATTGGAAGCCATGCTAAGCCTTTCTGGGAGATGGAGTCCCCTTCTCAAGAGCAGGACCAAAGATCACAAGCCCACTCCCACTCCACATCATGCAGTGTGCATCCTTGGCTGTTCCCATCCATCCTGCCGCTTGCTAAGTCACTTCAGTCATGTCTGACTCTTGGTGTCCCCATGGACTGTAGCCTGCCAGGCTCCTCTGTCCATGGGATTCTGCAGGCAAGAATACTGGAGTCGGTTGTTACTTCCTCCTCCAGAGGATCTTCCCACCCTAACCATCAAACCCATGTCTCTTATGTCTCCAACATTGGCAGGCAGGTTCTTTACCACTAGAGTCACCTGGGAAGCCCATCCATCTCTGAGGCTCATTCCTGACAACCTCCAGACCAAAGGAAGCCCCACCTACAGCCATACAGACCCTAAGAAAAGTAATTACCTTTTGGATACTTCCTAGCCAGGGAAGGAGTAAATAATATTTGCATTAGACTAATACTTCCTCATCACCTATTTTTTCAAACCCCAGCATGAATCTGCCAGAGGTATACATATATCCCCTCCCTTTTGAACTTCCCTCCTATTTCCCTCTGCATCCCACTTCTCTAGGTTGATACAGAACCCCTGTTTGAGTTTCCTGATCACTGATCATAAGCCAGGCTCCGAGTTGATCACATGGACTTGTGTTAATCCATGTAATGCTCTCAGCAGCTCAGTAAATGTGAGTTTCTAGTACTGTCATTATTTTAAGATTGTCTTACCCAAAAGAGCGTAAAACTTCTGCCCCCATAAAAACCTGCACATGAATGTTTGTAGCAGCTTTATGATGAATTATTGCTAAGAATTAGAAACAGCCAAGGTGTCCTTCAGTGGGTGAAAGGATACATAAACTTTGTAGTCTAGACAATGGAATGTTTTTTCACTGCTAAAAATAAATGAGCAACCAAGTCATGAAAAGATCTTAAATGTTTTTTTCTCATGGAGGAATCTTGAATGCATATTATCAATACTAAGTAAAAGAAGCCAGTCTGAGAAGAGTATATACAGTGTGATTCCAATACGTGATATTCTGGAAACAGAGCAGCTATGGAGACAGGAAAAATGACAGCGATTGTCAGAGGTTGGGGGAATGGGGGTGACGAACAGATGGAGCACAGAGGATTTTTAGGGCAATGAAAGCACTCTGTATATACTACAATGGCAGATACATGTCATTAAACAGCCAAACCTGTAGAACGCACAGCACAGAGAGTAAACCCTGATATCAATTATGGCCTTTGGGTCATTATATCAATGCGAGTTCATCAGTTGTAGCCAATACACCACTCCAGCAGGGCTCTTGATCATGGTGGAGTCTGGGCACATGTGGGAGCAGGGAGTCGAGGGAAACCCTTGTCCCTTCTGCTCAAATTTGCAGTGAATCTAAAGCTGCTCTTAAAAAAAAAAAAAAAAAAAAAAAAAGCTGCTCTACAAATTTTTTTTAAGCTAAAAGAAAAAAATAGCTGGTGTTGAAAAGCAGTCAATAAAAATTGTTTTAGAAGTATTAATTGGAAACTAAATGGAAACATTTGTCCTCAAAATAAATGTATCTTAATGTTGTTCTGGCTTTGTTTGGAATCTCTATGCAATGCACAATAGTTAGCAATGTAAGTTTTTTTTTTTTGTCTTTGGTAATTTGCAGAGAATTTTACAATTCCACAGCAATATGCTTTATATTAATAGCATTTGTTGAGCAGCTTATTTCCCTCCTATCTCTGATTTTTTTCATTTGCTAGTTTCCTAGGGTTTCGGAGATTTGGAAATTCAATTTGTGAGGATTCTCTCAAGTACTTTGAGAGACATTAAGTTCAAGATAATTTCTTTACTTCCAACAATATGTTTTAAGAAATCTCTCTTATGTTTGTGATAGTTTAATCAATGACTTGAATCAATGGCAGCATGCTTCCTACTGTGTAATGTGTGAAGAGGATAGATTCCCAAATGGTAGTAAAAACATTAATAAACACATGATAACTCATCCTTCATATGTCAGTTTCATACAAGAGATGAGATAATTTGGTCCAAGAGACTGTCCACCTTAGCCATCACTGTTCCTAAGCTTGGGTTCTTCCTGGATCATTCCAATGGCATCTTTCTGTCACAAAGACCCAGGGGACCACTCAAGTATCCAGGGAAGTTCCCCAAGAGTGAGAATGATTCTCCGTGCTAGGGGATGGATAGTTTTGCCAGTAGATCTGATCTACCTATATTTCTTCTTTGTGACATCATCTTTTTTTCAAATTATCAAATGGCTTCAGTGTTTTGAAAATGGCTTATTCCCTATCTTTACACTGTCATAGTTTCTTTCCTTCATTTGCCTTTTAAAAAATGATCAGTCTAACAATTTGTTCATTCTAAGTTTGGTTTTCAGGTTGATCCATTTTAAGATGTGAATAACGGTGTTTCTTATTTGGAAGGCAATCCTTTTTTTTTTTTTTTTCATTTTCTCCCAACTTTCTGAGCATTTTCCTAATCTTTTTCTCATTTCATGTGAACTTTTATCCAGAGAAAAGATGGCTAAGTGATCTTTCATTGGTAGCTTTCTTTTACCCCTGTTTGGATATGAATTGAGATAAGAGGATACAGATTTGGGGTTAATATATTATAACAAGATAAGATTCTTGAGAGTCCCTTGAACAGGAAGAGATCAAACTAGTCAACCCTAAAAGAAATCAACCATGAATTTTCATTGGAAGGACTGATGCTGAAACTGAAGCTCCAATACTTTGGCCATCTGATAGGAAGAACTACTCACTGGAAAAGACCCTGATGCTGGGAAATATTGAAGGCAAGAGGAGAAGGGGACGGCAGAAAATGAGATGGTTGGATGGCATCACCAACTCAATGGACATGAGTTTGAGAAAACTCTGGGAGATAGTGAAGGACAGAGAAGCCTGGCATGCTGCAGTTCATGAGGTCACAGAGTCAGGCACAACTTAGCAACTGAACAAGGAACAACAACAGAGATAAAGTCTCAACTGCCCAGCAGGTGAGATGAATCTATGAAGCGGCCTTATGTAACAGCTGTCACAGAGGTTTGGGGTGCTAAGGGCAAATAACAGAGGGGACTGCGTTGGTCTGGGGGGGTCAGAGGAACTTCCCTTTGGGGTGACTTTTATCAGGAGGAACTAGGATGGGGTAATAGGGGCAGGGAGGTCCCCAGCAGTGGATCTTTCCTGCCCACAGGATGGGGGCATGGGCTTAGAGGGAAGAAAACAGGAAGGGAAGAACTGATCAAAATGAATCTTCCCAGGGTTTGGCCTTGGGCTGATTCAGTTGGTGGTGGCGGGCTGGGACTCTGCAGGGCACCACGGAGTAGCCCCCTTAAGGGCCGAAGAGTAGTCCTTCTGATCCTGCGCCTGTCGGTCATTGTCTGTGGGCCTCCTGGGTGTGGGGGCTTCCATCACCCATGCGCAGGAAATTCTCCAAGCTTGAAGGCCTTGGACTTAGAAGCCTGCAGGCACTCTCTTCATATTTTGGATATTAAATACCTAGATACTTATCTGCCATTAATATGAAAACATTTCCTCCCAGGCTCTTAGATTTAGAATGTCACCTCTTGTCACACAAATGATTTCAATTTTTATCTTGCACAATGTGTCAGCCTTTACTTTTATTGCTCCTGGGCTTTGTGACCTGCTTAGAAATGCTTTTCCTTGCCAAAAGATTGTTAGAAAATGTTTTCTCATTTCTTTGAGAATTAACACACCCATTCTATCTTAAGCTCTTTGTTTGTAGTTGGAGTTTATTTTTGTGTCTTTTGAAGTTAGGCCCTAACTTCATTGTTTCCTAAATGTGTAGCTGATCATATGGTACCATTTATTGAATTATTTGCTATCTGCTGTTTTTCATTTGTTTAGATTTTTTTTTTGAATTGGACTATTTTTAAAGTCTTCATTGAATTCATTACAATATTGCTTCTGCTTATGTGTTGGTATTTTGATCGAGAGTCACGTGGGATCTTACCTCCCTACATGACCAGGGATTGAACCTACATCCGCTGCACTGGAAGGCAAAGTCTTCACTTGCCTGGACCACAGGCAAGTCTCTGCTGTCTACTGGTGCGGCCTTTATTCTACAGTAAATGCTTTCCGTGTGTGTGTGTGTATAATATATGCATTGTTGTTTAGTCTCTAAGTCGTATCTGGCTCTTTTGTGATTCCCATGGACTGAAGCCTTCTAGGCTTCTCTGTTCATAGAATTTTCCAGACAGGAACACTGGAGTGGGTTTCCATGTCCTCCTCCAGGGGATCTTCCCAACATAGGGATCAAACTCATGTCTACTGCCTGGGCAGGCAGATTCTTTACCTCTGAGCCACCAGGGAAGCCCAATAATACATGTGTATGATGCCCAGGTTATCTATACATAGATATATATATATACACACACGTCTGTTCAGGACTCTTCTCTTTCATGGGCTCATTTGTCTGTTCTGGTGCCAATAGCACATATTTTCACCACTGCCATTTTACAGGTTGCTTTGTTTTTTAGGAGGCACATTCTTCATTGCTGTTCTTTTCAAACATGACTTTGCTTTTGGGGTGCAATTTTTCTCCATTACATTTCCATGTATTACTGCTTTCTTGTCCAGGGTTCATTGCTTTCTTTACCCTCCCTAATTGAAAGCTGTCAGTTTTCACTCAGCCGTCTCAGCTTCCCCTCCACCAGGCAGGTCCTGTCCCTCAGCACAAAACATCAGTTGTTGCTGCTGCTGTTGTTGTTCAGTTGCCAAGTTGTGTCCGCCTCTTCACAAATCTGTGGATTGGGGCATGCCAGGCTCCTCTGTCCATCACTATCTCCCGGAGTGTGCTCAAATTCATGGCCAATGAGTCAGTGATGCCACCCAACCACCTCATCCTCTGCCGCCCCCTTCTGTTTTTATCTTTAGTCTTTCCCAGCATCACCGTCTTTTCCAAAGAGTTAGCTCTTCCCATTCACTGGCCAAAGTATTGGAGCTTCAGCTTCAGCATTGGTCCTTACAATGAAGATTCAAGATTGATTTCCTTTAGGATGGACTGGTTTGAACTCCTTGTTGTCCAAGGGACTCTCAAGAGTCTTCTCCAGCACCACAATTTGAAAACATCAATTATTCAGTGCTCAGCCTTCTTTATGATCCAACTCTCACATCCATACTAGAAAAACCATAGCTTTGACAGAGCTCCAGACAAGGTTAATCTTAGCTGCAGCTAAGATTAATTGATGTCACAGATTGAGGCCCAGGAATTGGCACAAACACGTGCCCTTGTGCAGGCCAAGCCTGAATGACAGACTGGCAGGGGGAGCTCTAGGGACAGAACTTCTTTAAGAGAAAGAAACTCACTCCCATGAGTAGTGTTCCTTCCTGCTCTAGACCACCATTGCTTTCTGCTATGCAGCTGGTACAGCAACACGAATTTTGCACTCAGGGAGCCAAGATGGAGATAAGGACAACAGACAGAAGGAAATATGGCCCAGCAACCCAAAGCATCAAACACCCCAGTCTACTGAAATAAACCAGTCTAAAGCAGTTTCATCATTGGACTTCCCAGGTACACGATCAAAGGAGTAACCCTTTCCCCTAAACAACTTTGGGTGGTCTGTTACTCAAATGCCAAAACACGTTGACATAAGGACAGACCCACTGCAAAAGTAGAGGCTCAGGTTCCATGGAAGTTTCCTTTGGGATTTTGATTAACCTGGCATCAAATTTATGGATGAGTTTGGAGAGAAGTTCCATATTTACAATGATAGTTTCTATCAACACACAAACGTTTTCTATCTACGAAAAGGATTTAGCTCCGTGTTTCCATGATTTACGGTCTAGGTGCCTGTGGTTTGCGTGATCTCATTCAAACCCATTTGTATGTGGATGGTTTCTAAATTTTTATCTCTAGTTTCCACCTTGTTGTCTGAATTTTGGCTCATAAATATAACAGGGAACTTAGGACCTCAGCCTGGGTATTTAATAGGCGTTTTAAACTTAGTCTGTATAAAAATCCTCTGATTTCCTTTTGAAAAGCTGCTATTGTTCATCTCAGTAAATATCAGCTCCATTGTCTTGAGCAGCCCACATTTGCCCCACCAGCTAGGTTTGTTGGCTGTATCTTCACGACATGTTCCAAACAAGATCATATTTTACCATCTTCATTTCTGCCACCTGAACCCACCTCGTTGCTTCTGCTCTTGTCCCTGCAAAACCTAGAATGATTCTTCTATTTTTAAAAGTTATTTTGTATTGGAGGTATAGCTGATTAAAATGTCGTGAGTTTCCGTTGGACAGTGAAGGGACTCAGTCACACATATACATGTATCCATTCTCTCTCAAGCTCCCCTCCCATCCAGGCTGCCACGTACCATTGAGCAGGTTCCCTGTGGTTTACAGTAGGGCCTTGTTGGTGATTCATTTAAAATATAGCAGTGTGTACATGTCCATCCCAAACTCCCTAACTGTCCCTTCCCCCTTCCTTCCCCACCAGCAACCGTAAGTTCATTCTCTGTGTCTGCCAATCTGTTTCTGTTTTGTAAATAATTATTTGTGTCATTTCTTTTTAGATTCCACAAATAAGCGATGTCATGGAATATTTCTCCTTCTCTCCCTGACTTACTTCACTCAGTATGACACCCTCTAGGTCCATTTATTTTGCTGCGAATGGCATTATTTCATTCATTTTAGTGGCTGAGTAATATAGAATGATCCTTTTAAATCAGATAATGCCACTCCACGGGAAATCAACCTGCCCATGAATTTCCATCACATTGGAAATAAAAATCTAAAGTCTCTTCCTTGGATGAATGAAGCCCTCAAGATCCGTCTCCTGGCTTCACGAGCGCAGCCTCCTGCCCTGGGGCTCTTTTCCTCATGGCCTGAACCATGCTGACCTTCGCCTTGTTCTCCCAACACCACAGACACATGTTGGCTCCTCCTTAGATGGCCCAGAACAACATATGAGGCACAGAACCAGAGCCACGGGATGAGGTGATGAACGTTCTCCCACAAACTCTGACACTGTTAGTCTTGTAAATGTTACTTGCTAATGACATTTTAATTAAAATCTAAAATCAAATCAAGTTCAATTAAAAGAAAAATCTATCCAAGAATTAAAAAATGAAATAAGGAGGAGAAATTCACACTGCATTGGGAAATGGGGGCTTTGTGATTCAAGTGCCCGTGGAAGCAGCTTCCTCTGCTCCCGTATCACACTTCATCCTACCCGGGCATCCACACTTGTTTGCCTGCCACAGGGACCAATTGATTAGCTGATGAGAAGGAGGAAACAGACGGAACATGCTCCATCTTGGGCTGGACTGTGGACTGTGAGCTGTACGCCCAGTATCTATGGAAACGACATACCAACTGGAAAACCAGGCCCCCGGATGGAAGAGCCCCAGGGCCCATACCTAGACTCTCCATTGCCTAAAAGAGTACCCTAATTATCTGTGTAACCCAATAGAACCATGCATTCTATTATGTCTGTTGGGGGTTGAACACAGGCTTATTGATAATTGTCCACTCTTAACTACCTAGGACTTAAAGCATATGAACCATGGGTTAACTTTGATTGTATCTTTCTTTTCCTTTGTTCAGACTAGTTTCAGGGAATTTGAGGAGGTGTGTTTGGGAAAACCTTATAGAGTTTATAAGATTTTCACAAAAACTTGTAGGAGTCCTTGGCTAAGAGGAGACTCTGCCTTGGGCCCACCGGTGTAATAAACTGCACTCCACTCTATGCATTGTCCTTCTAAGTGAGTTTGTTTCCCAGAACGCATGGCTACAATAGATGTCTTCAAACTATGGTGCTGGAGAAGACCCTTGAAAGCCCCTTGGACAGCAAGGAGATCAAGCCAGTCAATCTTAAAGGAAATCGACCCTGAATATTCCCTGGAAGGACTGATGCTGAAGCTGAGGCTCCAGCATTTTGGTCATCTGATGTAAACAGATGGCTCATTAAAGTCCCAGATAGGGAAGACTGAGGGCAGAAGGAGAAGATGGTGTCAGAGGACGAGATGGCTGGATGGTATCACCGATATAATGAACATGATCTTGGGCAGTCTCTGGGAGATGGTGAGGGACAGGAAGGCCTGGCATGCTGCAGTCTATGGGATCACAAAGGGTCAGACACGGCTGGGCAATTGAACAATAATAACAACTCCTATGTGCAAACGAGTTTCCTTCCAAGAGCTTGTTTTTTCCCAGAGCACCAACTCATTTGCTGAGTCCAGTGATGTGAGCCTAGGTACCCGACTAACACAATCAGCTTTATAGTTGTTGTTTAGTCACTTGTTCGTGCTCAACGCTTTGCGACCCCGGTGAAAAGGGTTGGACACGAATGACTTAGCAACTAAACAAAGCTACAGCGGTATAGCCCATTGTGTTCGTTGGGTCCTTAGGGTAACTTTGGCTATAGAGTACTGTATTGTAATAGGTTTATAATGCTTTTCAAAGATAATGCATCAAAGACAAACACAAAAAACTAGGAAAGCATTTTTGATCTTACAGTAAGGTGCCTTGAAAAGTACAGTGGTACTGTATGACGGCTGGAACACGGGGGCTGGCACTGCGTGGACAGGCGCAAAGAGTTACTACTGGAGGTGGGAGAGAAGGTGGGAGACGGCAGGGCTGAAGGGTCATCAGCAACAGGAGATGCGGGGCCAGCTGCAATGTCACTCATGCCTGACCTTGATGGACCTCACGACGGCACCTTTGAAAGTTCGCAACTTGAAGGTTTGTATCAGGATGTAGGGGGCTTACTGTAATTAATTCTTGGTGGGATTTTGACTTTTTTTTTCCTGTCTGCAACACATTTTGTTCTGAACATGTCATCATAAACTTCAAAACTGACTGACATATTCCTCTTCCACGATTTTTTTTTTTTTTTTTTTACCAATAGGCTCTTGCCTGTGATTTGGATTGTTATAACTTAAACAACCTCCATAAAATCCTTTGGGTTTTTTAACCTCTCCAGACATTAAACCACACTCCCCTGCTATCATGTTGTCCCATTAGAGTGTTCCTGGGTATTCTGGGCCCTTATGTGTTGCTCTGTGTTCCCCAAGGAAGAATTCAATCACCTGGTATTTAGAACGTCAAGTGCATTGGAAAAGCATTGATTCTGTTTGGAGTAAATGTCCTGTTCTGTTTTCCTTTTTATGTTTTAATTATATGTGCTCTTTTAATGATGCTTGTAACTTTTAAAAAGGTGTGTGACACATTATATGAAGCCAACCATGTGGATTTAGTATCTTTTCCTTCCCAATTAGGAGCAGATGACTGCTCTGCAAATAGTGAGGCGGCAGTAATGCGTTTTAAAAACGTTCTCACCCACTCCCAGCTCTGCCACAAAATATGTACATATTCATTTAGAGTTAGTACAAACTGAAATGGATTCTCTTTTTCTTTGTTGTTTTCTTGTATGTGTGTCTACATGCACAAATGTTCACATTATATTAGGACTTTCAAAACATAGAGGTGTAAAAAAGAAGATAGCTCCAACAGCTAACCACCAAAAATGGAAACTGACATAACAATGCGGAGAACATTTCTGATGAATTTTTAAGCAAAATCATAATACAATGGCAATAAGAAGCTTAGGAATTCAAAAGGTTAATCTTGAGAATTACAAAAGCAATAAAAGAAGAAAATAGCATTCCTTAGACTAACTGCTATCCAGATCTACTAGTACTGGGTTTAGAAAACAATAGTTTTAAAGTATGATGTAAGTTTAAGTTTACTAAGATTATGGCATCGAGTCCCATCATTTCATGACAAAGAGAAGGAGAAAAAGCCGAAGCAGAGACAAATTTTATGTTCTTGGGCTTCAAAATTACTGCAGAATGTGGCTATAGTCATGAAATCAAAAGACATTAGTTCCTTGGAAGAAAAGCTAGGAAAAACCTAGACAGCATATTAAAAAGCAAAGACATCACTTTGCCAACAAAGGTGCTTGTAGTCAAAGCTGTGGTTTTCCCAGTAGTCATGTATGAATGTGAGAGTTGGACCATAAAGTAGGCTGATTGCCAAAGAATTGATGCTTTTGAACTGTGGTTTTGGAGAAGACTCTTAAGAGTTCCTTGGATTTCAAGGAGATCAAACCAGTCAGTCCTAAAGGAAATCAACCTTCAAATGTTCATTGGAAGGACTGATGCTGAAGCTGAAGCTCCAATACTTTGGCCACATGATATAAAGAGCTCACTCATTGGAAAAGACTGATACTCGGAAAGATTGAGGGCAAAAGGAGAAGTGGGCGGCAGAGGATGAGATGGTCAGATAGCATCACCAATTCAGTGGACATGAATCTGAGCAGTAAATTGGAAACATATGTATATATATGTGAAAGTGATTAACTCTAAAAATGTATTTCTAATTTGGACAAAGTATAGGTTTATCAATTAGTTTAATATTTTTCTTTTAATTGAAGGATAATTGCTTTACAGAGTTTTGTTGTTTTCTGCTAAATATCAACATGAATCAGCCATAGGTATATATGTGTCTCCTCCATCTTGAACCTCCCTCTCACCTTCCTGCCCATCCCACCCCTATAGATTGTTACAGAGCCCCTGTTTGAGTTCCTTGAGTCATAGTGCAAATTCCCATTTGCTATCTATTTTACATTTGGTAATGTATGTTTCCATGTTACTCTCCCCATACATCCCACTCTCTCCTCCTCCCCTGTTTATCAATTAATTTTATTTTTAACAAAATGTCCCAAGTTGATAAAAGCATGGTAAAATAGGCAATATTATACCACGACTGTTTGTTGCTGTTGTTTTTCGATCACTAAGTCATGTCCGACTCTTTGTGACCCTACGGACTGCAGCAGGCAAAACAGGCTCCTCCATCCTTCATGTCTCCCAGAGTTTGCTTAAACCTGCGTCCATTGAGTCAGTGATGCCATCCAACAATTTCATCCTCTGTCACCTGCTTCTCCTCCTGCCCTCAAGCTTTTCCAGCCTCAGGGTCTTTTCCAATGGCTCTTTGCATCAGGTGGCCAAAAGTATTGAAGCTTCGGTTTTAGCATCAGTCCTTCCAATGAATATTCAGGGTTGATTTCCTTTAGGACTGACAATATGATGGGGAGTTTATTAAAAATAAGCTTGTCATCAGTACAGGACATAATACAGCTGTGATTGTATTTGGATGGCAGGATGATGCAAGATTTTTCAAGAACCCACTCAGTAATGGACTCAAACCACTTGCCACATACTTGCAACAGTTGCATTTTGTCTAGGAAAAATCTTTGATAATTTAGTATAGATTTCTTGCTTTTTCCAGATATTGGGACTTGAGTTACGCACTCTGAGTCTTTTTAAACTTTCCATTTAATATATGTTTTAAAAAATGAACTTTAACCAACACAACAGTTATCCTCCAATTAAAAATTTTTTAAAAAATGAACTTGATCTTCTCTGTAAACAAGTCAGTTTGATACCCTCTTTTTTTGTTTGTTTTCTGACAAAATCAAGTCAATGTGAACTGCTTCAACAATAATTATCATAGTGTTCTCTTCTTTGCTTTATACTAAATGCTAGAAAATGAATTAACCAGCCAAGTACTGCTCATTCAGAAGATAAAGGCTTATAAGTCCATAAGCATGATATTAATTTTCATTACGAGGCCTTATGAATATGTACTTGAAGGTTAAAACCAGCACCGCGTGTCCTGAGAAGTGTGGATCTTTTGTCTTTAAAGCACATGGCGGATTTCCCTGGGGGTCCAGTGGCTAAGAGTCTGCCTGCTAGTGCAGAGGACACAGATTTGATCCCTGGTCTGGGAAGATTCCACATGCTACAGGACAATTAAGCCTGTGTATCACAGCTCTTGAGCCCATTTGCCGCAAGTACTGAAGCCTGAGTGCCTAGAGCCTGTTCTCTGCAACAAGAGAAGACACCGCATGAGAAAACCACACACCACAACTAGAGGCTAGCCTCTGCTCACCACAACTAGAAAAAGCCTGTGTGCAGCAACCAGGACCCAACACAGCCAGACATAAATGAACAAATAAATAAAATGTTTTAGAAAGATTTAATTTTCTTAAAAAATAAGAATAAAATAAAACCACTGACTTGTCTTTTTGATTTGTTGAAGCCTCATTTTCCAAGCCCAAGACAGAGAAGCCTGGCATGCTGCAGTCTGTGCTAAGTTGCTTAAGTTGTGTCCGACTCTGCTAGCCCATGGACTATAGCCCGCCAGGCTCGTCTGTCCCTGGGATCCTCCAGGCGAGAATGCTGGAGTGGGTGGCCCTTTTCTTCTCCAGGGCATCTTCTGGACCCCAGGGTCGAGCCTGAGCCTCCTGCGTCTCCCGCACTGGCAGGCGTGTTTTTTACCACTGCTGCCACCTCGGGTGCTGCAGTCCACGGGGTCACAGAGTCGGACACGACTGAGCAATTGAACAACAATGACATTTTCCTCTCTGGTGTAGCACGTATGGGGGTGTTGTGCAAGCTTCCTTTTGCACTTCATGGTGCATATATGCATATATGGGCTTCCTGATAGCTCAGTTGGTAAAGAATCCGCCTGCAATGCAGGAGACCCTGGTGTGATTCCTGGGTTGGTAAGATCCTTTGGAGAAGGGAAAGGCTACCCATTCCAGTATTCTTGGTCTTCTCTTGTGGCTCAGTTGGTAAAGAATCTGCCTGCCATGCGGGAGACCCAGGTTCAATCCCTGGGTTGAGAGGATCCCCTGGAGAAGGGAAAGGCTACCTGCTCCAGTATTCTGGCCTGGAGAATTCCATGGACTGTATAGCTCATGAGGTCCCAAAGAGTTGGACACGACTGAATGGCTTTCATATTCATGCACATATGACTTTCTATATGATCTCTTCTTTTTCAATTATTTTACTTTTGTATTAATCATTGAAACAACTCTGCAATTGCAATGCCAACTTGCTACTAAATGTACTTCTGAATGCTTATTTAATTTTTTAGAAATGACCTTAAAGTGTCTATATGTAATTATATGTTATATTTTTTGAGTATAGCCAGAACAGTGCTTTCCAAACTGTCATTGGGTTGCTTTTTACTTCACTTAAAGTAGAAGAAAGATTTAACATCAATGGTCTAAACATTCATCCTAAAGTGCAGCAAAAAAAAAAAAAAAAAAACTGCAAAAGTAACCAATAGATGTTAGAAGTAAAGAAACAGTAGGGAGAAGAACAGAGGTCTGTGATCCAAAAAGCATACATAGAGTACACATGGTCAGAAAGAACTACAGTTGCTTCTTTAAAAAGAAATGAAACTGATCAATCATAGCGAAGCAAGAGAAAGAAGGAAAGAGAAAAGGCATAGCTCAGGATCAGAAATGAAAAAGGGCAACTCGGCACAAATCTACACGTCTTAGAAAAGATCACAGGAGGACATTACAAACTGCTCTAAGAAATTTAGCTTTGGGACATAATGAAAGTGTTAGTCATTCAGTTATGTCTGACTCTTTGTGACCTCACGGACTGTAGCTGGCCAGGCTCCTCGTCCATGGGATTTTTCAGGCAAGAATACTGGAGTGGATAGCCATTCACTTCTCCAGGGGATCCTCCGAACCCAGGGATCAAACCCAGGTCCCCTTCACTGCAGACAGATTCTTTACTGTCTGAGCCACTAGGGAAGCCCAGTTGGACATAACAGACACATTCATAAAAGACACAAATTACCAAAACTGATGAAGAAATTCCCAAGCCCAAATGACAGCACCAGTAAATTCTATCCAATATTTGAGAAAGAATACCAATTTTATACACTTTGTTTTCCAAAACTGAAAAACAACATATAACATTCACATACCATTTTTGAAGTCTTTTGTACATATACACACACTTAAAAACAACCATATTTTTGAAACATGATTTTAGAAATCCTAAATATATATGACTACTGAATGTATATGAACATATGATATATGAACATATGACATATGTATGACTTATAATATATGGTCCACTGGTCTTTCCATGCAACCTCATGGAGGCCAGGTGGGGCCTTTGCTCACCACTGTACTGAGGGCAGCAGTGACCCATCTGTGTAGTATGGCTCTTTTCACAAGGTTAAAAATGGGCGAAACCCAACCACAGTATTATGGTGCTGACCCAGGAGGTAAATGAATATGTACACATTTTAAATTAAAGAAACAATTCAAAGAATTAATACAAAATTCAGAAAGGTTTTATCTGTACACGAGGCTTTTGGGGATACTGGAAGTTGTTGTATTTCTCAACCTGGGGTTAAGTACAGGAGTGCTTGCTTTCTTACTTTCTTGTCTATTGCTTTTCTAGATTTTATATTCCACATTAAAAAATCTGAACACCAGTAGAAGAGAACAAGAAAGTTAGTAATTGATAGAAATTCACTACAATTCTGTTCTAGTTTCCCAGAGTTACTGTGACAAAATACCACAAACCAGGTGGCTTGAAACAGCAGGCGTTGGTTTGGTCTATCCTCTCCTGGACCTGGGAGTCCATAGTCAGGGTGTGGGAAGGGCCATGCACTAACCTGAAGCTCCAGATGCCAGATTCTTCCTGCTATGCAGTGCCAGGGCCCCCCTGACTTGTGGCAGCATCATGCCTGTGTCTCTGTCCCCTCAGGCTCTGTGTCTTCTCTCTGTGCAGGTCTGTGTTTTAATTCCCTTTTCTTATAAGGACACAGTCATACTGGAGTAACTCATACCCTGAGAGCCTCATTTTAACTTGATTCCATCTCTAAAGATTTTATATTCCATAGTACCAGAGATTAAATTGCCAACATCTGTTGGATCACAGAAAAAGCAAGAGAGTTCCAGAAGAACATTACTTCTGCTTTATTGACTATGCCAAAGCCTTTGACTGTGTGGATCACAACAAACTGTGGAAAATTCTGAAAGACATGGGAATACCAGAAAACCTGAGCTGCCTCCTGAGAAATCTGTATGCAGGTCAAGAAGAAACAGTTAGAACTGGACATGGAACAACAGACTGGTTCCAAATAGGAAAAGGAGTACATCAAGCCTGTATATTGTCACCCTGCTTATTTAACTTATATGCAGAGTACATCATGAGAAATGTTGGGCTGGATGAAGCACAAGCTGGAACCAAGATTACAGGAATAAATATCAATAACCTAAAATATGCAGATGACACCACCTTAATGCAGAAAGCGAAGAACTAAAGAGCCTTTTGATGAAAGTGAAAGACAAGAGTGAAAAAGTTGGCTTAAAACTCAACATTAAGAAAACTAAGATCATGGCACCCGGTCCCATCACTTCATGGCAAATAGATGAGGAAACAATAGAAAGAGTGAGAGACTTTATTTTGGGGGGCTCCAAAATCACTGCAGATGGTGACTGCAGCCATGAAATTAAAAGACTCTGGCTCCTTAGGAGAAAAGCTATGACCAACCTAGACAGCTTAAAAAGCAGAGACCTTACTTTGCCAAGAAAAATTTGCCATTTAGTCAAAGCTATGGTTTTTCTAGTAGTCATGTATGAGAATAGGACCATAAAGAAAGCTGAGCACTGAAGAATTGATGCTTTTGAACTGTGATGTTGGAGAAGACTCTTGAGAGTCCCTTGGGCCGCAAGGAGATCCAATCAGTAATTTCTAAAGGAAATTAGTCCTGAATATTCACTGGAAGAACTGATGTTGAAGCTGAAATTCCAATCCTTTGGCCACCTGATGAGAAGAACTGGCTCATTTGAAAAGATCCTGAAGCTGGGAAAGATTGAAGGCAGGAAGAAAAGGGGGTGACAGAGGATGAGATTGTTGGATGGTGTCACCGACTCAATGGACATGAATTTGAGCAAGCTCTGGGAGTCGGTGATGGACAGGGAAGCCTGGTGTGCTACAGTCCACGGGGTGGCAAAGAGTTGGACATGACTGAGTAGTTGAATTGATCTCTCAAGACCCAGTGGGGCTTCCCAGGTCATGCTAGTGGTAAAAAACATGCCTGCCAATACAGGAGATATAAGAGATGAGGGTTGGATCCCTGTGTCAGGAAGATCCCCTGGAGGAGGGCATGGCAACTCACTCTAGTATTCTTGCCTGGAGAATCCTGGATGGAGGAGCCTGGTGGGATATAGTCCATAGTGTTTCAAAGAGTTGGAGATGAATGAAGCAACTTAGCAGGCAGCATGTAAAGACCAAATAAGGTCACATTCACAGGTACTGGGGGTTAGGACTTCATCCTATCTTTGTGACAGAATTCAAGTCAACCCATAATAGTCTCCAGATATATGTGTAAGTTCTTGAATGAGGGGACTTCCTTGTGGCTCATACAGTAAAGAATTTGCCTGCAATATAAGGACCCAAACATGGCATTGTACGTCAATTGTACTTCCTGGTGGCTCAGATGGTAAAGAATCTGCCCTCAATGCAGGAGACTTGGATTCAATCCTTGGGTCAGGAAGATTGCCTGGAAAGAGGAATGGCTATCCACTCCAGTATTCTTACCTGGAGAATTCCATGGACAGAGGAGGCTGGTGGGCTACAGTCCATTGGGTGATGGAGTCGGAAATGTCTGTGTGACTAACACTTTCGCTTTCTGAGATTGAATCCCTGATGCTTGCTAGCAAAGTGTATCTTTGAGCAAATTCCTTTCAGTGTTCACTGTCTTTTTCTACAAAATGGGGATACCATCTCAGATGCTGTTCTCAGATTTTTTTTTTTAAGATGTAATATTTATAAGTATCTAAGAAAAGGAACTAAAAAGTCTCTTGATGAAAGTGAAAGAGGAGAGTGGAAAAGTTGGCTTAAAGCTCAACATTCAGAAAACTAAGATCATGGCATCTGACCCATCACTTCATGGCAAATAAATGGGGAAACAGTGGAAACAGTGTCAGACTTTATTTTTTGGGGCTCCAAATCACTGCAGATGGTGATTGCAGCCATGAAATTAAAAGATGCTTACTCCTTGGAAGGGAAGTTATGACCAACCTAGATAACATATTAAAAGCAGAGACATTACTTTGCCAACAAAGGTCCATCTAGTCAAGGCTATGGTTTTTCCAGTAGTCATGTATGGATGTGAGAGTTGGACTGTGAAGAAAGCTGAGCCCAGAAGAATTGGTGCTTTTGAACTGTGGTGTTGAAGAAGACTCTTGAGAGTCCCTTGGACTGCAAGGAGATCCAGCCAGTCCATTCTAAAGGACATCAGTCCTGGGATTTCTTTGGAAGGAATGATGCTAAAGCTGAAACTCCAGTACTTTGGCCACCTCATGTGAAGAGTTGATGCATTGGAAAAGACTCTGATATTGGGAGGGATTAGGGGCAGGAGGAGAAGGGGATGACAGAGGATGAGATGGCTGGATGGCATCACCAACTCGATGGACGTGAGTCTGAGTGAACTGTGGGAGTTGGTGATGGACAGGGAGGCCTGGCTTGCTGCAATTCATGGGGTCGCAAAGAGTCGGGCACGACTGAGCGACTGAACTGAACTGAACTGAAGCTACTTAGAACAGTTCTTAGAACAAAGTAAGTGCTACATCAATGTTTGCTATTATTTTTATTTACACCATTACTATCAACATCATCATTGTCTTTATTGTGCAGGCAGGTACCAGAGCAAACCTGAGCCTAGAGGATGGAATGGCTGGAAGGAGATTGGGGCAGACGTGACTTTTTACCTTAGTATGCTCTGCAGTTTCTGTTCCAGGTAAGGGTATGTGAAAACCACACTGCATTAAGGGAAACATTTTTGTTCCCTGGGATTCCCAGGAGGTGCAGTGGTAAAAAATTTGCCTGCCAGTGCAAGAGATGTAGGCTCCATCCCTGGGTCAGGAAAGTCCCCTAGGAGGAAATGGTGAATCATTCCAGTATTTTTGCCTGGAGAATCCCCTAGACTGAGGATCTGGTGGTCTACAGCCCATGGGGTCCCAAAGGGACTGAGGGAACATCTTATTTGCTAATATGGGACAAGATGGACTATCTTCAGAATTTATGTTTCTCTTTGGGATGTGTGGAGGATATTTGACTGACTGGGGACTCAGTCTACTCCATCCAGGTCAAGGTCTACAGAGAGGGGTGGTCCATGCTTGATGCTAGAGCACTTATTTTGAGATCAGACTTATCCTTCTGTGGGCCATTCCTTGCTGACCCTTAAACATCGAGCCCTCTGTTTCCTCTCCTCAGTGTTAGCCTGACCCAGACTAAATAACACAGATTTGGGGTATTTTACTTTCTTGAGTCTGAAACAAGTGAGCACAAAATTGGTGGCTTAAAACAACAGAAATATATCCTCTTAGAGTTTTGGAGTCCAGAAGCCTGAAATCAATACGTCATTAGGACCATCCTCTCTCTGAAATCTCTAAGGGAAAAATTCTGCCTTGCCTCTTCCAACTTCAGGTGACTCTCCGCATTTCTGGCATACGGTAGCATCACTGCAACCCCTGCTCATGTTTCAGGTCTTGGCCATGTCTTTTGGGAAGACCCAATTCAACCCACTGAGTGGGAAAAGTTTCTGCTGAGCTCTTGTCATCCTTGGACCACTGATGGACAAGGTCGTGTGTCTCTGGGCAGGTCTGGTGGGAAGTGTCTTCTCCTGGAGGCAGACACAGCAGCAAAGCAAGAGTGTCCCCAGGACAAAGTCTACCTTCTACTGGTTTTTTTTTTTTTTTTTTTTCCATTGAATTAAGGGAAAACTGGGCTTCCCTGGTGGCTCAGATGGTAAAAGGAAAAGTTATGTGGAGTCTATAATTTATAAATTGTTCTCCCATGTTATAATTCTCTTTCTATAACCTTTATCTTCACTAAATTCAAAGGGCCCTGTGTAGACTTACAACAGTTGCTATAGAGGTGATGAAGTGAGGTCAGGCCTGGACTCCCTAATGTTTCTTTCTCTAGATTCCATCAGCAGAGTTGTGCCAGGTGTCATCACCAGGTGTGAAATGGTTTTGGCCTGGAGCCAGGACTCTGGGATGGAAATGTGCACCCAGTGGGCACTCAGCAGCCAGGTGCAGGCCTGGAAACAGACCCACGCACATGCAGTGGAGGAAGACAAACCTCAGAGGTGGGGAGGGCCACTGCCTGCACTGAAGGGCACCTCTGAAAACAGGTGTGCCAAGTGCAGTCTTGAACGTGATCCACCATGGGCTGCAGCGGGTGACGTCATGGACTTCTCAGGACATGGGAGCCGTCCTGGGGGCAAAACAAAACACCCTCGGGGGCGTCACTGGATCTGTTTACTGATGACAATACTGATGAAACACGGATTCAAGGTGAATCAGGATAAGTGTGGATACGGCTGATGACGAGGAGGCAATTGTCCTGCCTAGAGGGATTTGTTGTAATTGTCATCATCGGGCTCACTATTTTTAGGCATCTTTTTGAGCCTTGAAGCGCACTTTTAAAATCCGAGGCTGACAGCACCAGCTTCTCCCAGAATCCTCAGGTCTCAGCGTACTTTTATCTGCTCTCTCATCCACACTGCAAGCTCCTGGTCCGCTTCCACTGCTTTTCAGGGAGCCTGGCGTTTCCTGAAAACACCGGGGTCTTTCTGTCTTCTGGGAAGTTCTGCATGCTCTTCGCCTCTGCTGATGGAGCTCTTGTCTCTCCTGGCTGGTGTTTCAGGCCACTCAGTGCAGGCTCAGCCACAAGTCTGGGGAGCAACTCCTTGACAACTTCACGGTACTAGAGACCCAGCTCCCCCTAACCAGATTTGACAATGATAGATTCACCTCTACACCTCCCCGATCCACCGAGAGCCTGCATCCACTGGGTGATAAATATAGAATAGGGCTGCCTGGCTTAGCTGAATTGGCCTTTACTATAAAAGTAATGTCTTTGGTCTGCTGGGAAATATTCTGAAGATTAATATCCCAGACTGCAAGAGAGAAAATGAACAAAGATTTGCTCCCAGTCAGGTAAAATACATAATAATTTTGTGATGTTTCCTAATTATATGTTTTATTGAAAAATTTATCTAGATGTCTGCATCTTCAAAAGCAGAGCTGCAAAGAACCACATGGTCTGGACTCTTTCCGGTTGAGAATTTTGTCATTTTTTTCCCCAAATACAGTTCTCTCAAGTTTAGCTCTTTTTATGAAAACAGTAGTAGGATATGGAAGTTTATAATAGATGTTGATTAAGTCATTTGAAGGAATTACTTCTTGTTGAATATTCTGAGTGAAAGTGACTCTAAATGAACAAGGATTCCCGTTAATATAATTCACACATAGACGTACTACGTTAATAAAGTGACAGTGTTCGAAAGCAGATGAGTCAAAACAGAACAGTTTTAAACAGAAGCTGTGGGGACTTCTCCCCTACCTGGGTTTCATTCCAAGAAGTCAAATTCAAAATGCCACATACTTTTAAACACTAGTATTACACAACGTTTTTGACAGCAGTGAATTCACTTTGAATAGATTTCCTAGCTTAGATAAGTGACTAAAAATAATTTTCTTTTTAACCATCTTGACCTAGTTGTGTTCAGCTGCACTTTTCAGAAAAAGAAAAAAAAAAGTAAAATCAAAAAACCTGTATAAAGCTTAGAAAAAGAATTTAAGCAAACAGTGATGTCCCTAAGCAAAATTCAGCACCCTATTTTGTCATATGTTGAAAGTACCCAATTTTCAACCCTTTTGAGTCATCATCATTGTTAGTTTAGTTATTACAATTGTCACTTCAAACTTTGGAAATGGAGATGTGCAAAAGTATTTTTCCAAAGAAACTCTATTTATTGCTTAATTATTACAGGATTTTGTGTTCAGATGGTGGCAGCACTGTCAACTGGATTTTAAGAGATCCTCTCTTTTTTTAAATTTTAATGTTACCAAACGTCTGGCATATACATAGTGGGTATTCAGAAAATGTGGGTTGTTATGTAAAACATAGACTAAAGGATACAAAATGAACCCTTAACAAATAATGAACATATTTACAATATATTCAACAATACAGTATCATCAGGTAGACAGTGCAAAATAGGCAAGTGCTAGTTAAGGTCAGAGACTGGGCTTCCCTGGTGGCATAGTTGGGAAGGAATCTCCCTGCAATGCAGCAGACCCAGGTTTGATCCCTGGCTCGAGAAGATCCTCTGGAGAAGGAAGTGGCAACACACTCCAGTACTCTTGCCTGGAAAATCCCATGGACAAAGGAGCCTGGCGAGCTACTGTCCAAAGGGTCGCAAAGTGTCAGACACAACTGAGCCACTAAGCACATACACAATGTCCCCCACCACTTTGTTTTTATTGATTCATGAGCATTGTTTATGTTTTGAAAATATTAGCTTATCAACTGTGATATTGAAGAGGAAAAGTTAAAATTTCCCATCACCTCCTGCTCGTGCCGCCTCTGTAACTCAGCTTGCTCCTTGCAAAATCTGGATCGAGTAGGTCACCTAGTCTCAGAAAGCGGGGACTTGCAATAGTAGAAACTAGAGCTTTTCTCACTCACCCTTGTCCTGCTCTTTGCAATCACCCGCCCCTGCAAACCTGCTTAATCATGCCCGTCCAGGTCAAGCATCCCCTTCCCCATCTTGACTGCTGTTCCCTTGTGTGCCTGAAACCCCTAAGTTTAAACCAGCCTATTAACAGTTGGGGTTTCCCTCTACAGTCTGTCTGTTAAAATTCTGTTATCCCTTTGTAACTCCTCTGGGCCTGCTGGTATAGTAAACCAAAATTCTCCAATTCTCTGAGTGTGGTGCTTGGCTTCTCGAGTACTGGTTTCTGCAACAATATGTGTTACAAATATTTTCTTAATTTATTACATTATTTTCACTTTATTTCTGATATCATTTTGTCATGCAATAAATTTAACTTTTTTATATTGTCAAATGTAACATTAGTTCATGTGATTTGAGTTTTGGACTTGCTTAAAATGTCTCTCCTATTCTGAGAGTATTAGTAAAATTTCTATATTCTCTTTCAGTATTTCTACAATTTATTTCTTTAGAAGTTTATTCTTCTACCTAGAGTTCATTTTGATTATCAGTGGTCAAGTAGGAATCCTGATTTATCATTTTTTCTCAGGTGCTAGTTAGACACCTCACCTATATATACACTGACTCTAATGACATGAGTTTGAGCATGCTCTGGGAGTTGCTGCAGTCCATGGGGTCACAAAGAGTCAGATATGACTGTGTGACTGAACCGAACTGATACACGATACATACACAGAAATATGCAAGTATATTTATATATATGTGTATTATAGGTGGTCTGGTTGCATCACATGTTTAGAGACCTGAGAAAGAACTACACAGGGTTAGGAGGGAGGCATCAATGATTTCTTAAAATAATAATAAGGGCTTCCCCTATGGCTCAACCGTAAAGAATCTGCCTGCAATGCAGGAGACGAAGGAGATAAGACCCAGGTTCGATCCTTGGGTTGGGAAGATTCTCTGGAGTAGGAACTAGCAATCCATGCCAGTATTCTTCCCTGGGAAATCCCATGGACAGAAGAGCCTACAGTCTGGCAGTCTGAAGTCTGTTCACCGAAAAATGTAGTAGCAACCTGAAAGTAAAGAACTGTTTTATTTGGTGGGAATGTTTAAGACCCCAAGCCCAAGAGACAGCAGCTCTGAGAAAACTGCTCCAAGGAAGCAGGAGGGGGAATCAGGATACAAGTTTGCACTAAAAGGGGGCAGGCAGTCTGAATATCAAAGATCAGGTATCAGGTTAAGAAATTTAACATTCTGTGCATGGGAAGGTGCAAGCCTCTGGGCTCACCAAATTCATCCCTTTCATATGCACCTTGGCTATCTGGGGCCAAATCCTATTTCCTTGTTCATTTTGCTTCTTATATTATTCCCCCAGCTCCTAAGCAATCACCTTCAGGGGTGCCAGCATCTCCTGGATCAGTTTTGGGAGCCTTTGTGTATGTCTGGAGGCCAGAAATCACTGATGGCCGGGCTATTTCCTGTTTATTGATATGAAAGGAGATGTTTTCATTTCACAACCCCGTAGGGTCCCAAACAGTCAGACACCGCTCAGGGACTGAAGTATGCACGCATGCAAAATAATATAGAGTGCAACCCACTCCAGTGTTCTTGCCTGGAGAATCCCAGGGACGGAGGAGCCTGGTGGGCTGCTGTCTATGGGGTCGCACAGAGTCGGACACGACTGAAGCGACTTAGCAGCAGCAGCAAATCTTCTGATATATTTAAAATTTCAGAATTATAAAACCCAAAGGAAGCAGGAGATGGGATATTGTTATGGACTGAATGTGTGTGTCCTTCCAAACTTGTATGTTGAAGCCCCAGCCCCCAGTATGGATTTGGGGCCTTTGAGAGGTAACTGGGGTTAGATGAGGTCATGAGAACAGACGCCAGGATTAATGAGGTTAGTGCCTTTGTAAGAAGAGACTCTAAGAAGAGTCACAGAGAGTTTGATTTCTCTCTCCCCATTCATCCTCATATACACAGCTAGAGGACTGCATTCTGCCAGCCAGGGAGAGAGGTCCCACCAGAAGCTGACCCTGCTGACTGCAGAACTGTGGGAAGACGCATATGCATTATTTAAGCCTCTTAGTCTACGGCTTTGTTATGGTACCCTGAGCAGACTAAGACAGATATCTTACTCATTCTCCAGCTAAAGTAAGTAAAGTGCTTCTCAGGTGGCACAGTTTGTAAAGAATCCCCCTGCCAGCGCAGGAGATGCAAGAGATGTGGGTGTGATCTCTGGATTGAGAAGATCCCCTGGAGTAAGAGATGACAACCCACTCCAGTATTCCTGCCTGGGAAATTCCATGGATAGAGGAGCCTGGCCGGCTACAGTCTGTCTGTGGGGCTGCTAAGAGTCGGACAGAGCTGAGCACAAGCACACATGGAAATAAGTTAGAATAAGTAGAGCTTGCTCTGAGCAGGCTCCAGGAGTTGGTGATGGACAGGGAAGCCTGGCATGCTGCAGTCCATGGGGTTGCAAAGAGTTGGACACGACTGAGGGACTGAACTGAGGGATCAGACCTAGGGAGGAATTTTCTTGGTCTAAGACTGACCAAGGATTCCTAAAAATCATTAAGTGGTCAGGGGAGAGGAGGGAGAAGACAAACCAGCCAAATCTTTTCACTCCTGGAAAGTAGAAAACGAACCTATTTTCAGGCAAGGGTCATGACTACTTGATTCCTCAGGTTTATTTTCAACTCACTACTTTAATATTAGGTGATGTTGAATTTAATACTTTTATTTAATGTGTCTATGTGTAGCCATTGACCCACTGGTTTACCATCACTCTGTTCTCCAAGAGTTAACATTTAAGAAAAACTTTGTGGACATGATAATCTACTTTGGCAAAGTGGACTCTCCTTCAGTGTGTTAAACCCTTTAATGAAACAAATTAAGACTGAATTTTTGTGAAGAGATGGGTGCTTTTAAGAAGAGCTGATTTTTACCCACATGGCTTGAGTGTTGAGAAATCAATTTAGACCTCATGTCAAAATCTACATATATCCCTACAAGCTACGTTGCTCATCTTTGACTCTACAGCAATTCAAAGGTTGGTATTTGACTCATAAAATCTGTAAACCTGGTTCATGAGCAGCAGGCCTTCCTTCATGCAGTAAGATTGACATTCTAAAAGGACAATTTGAGGATGCATTGATGCATTAAAAAAAATAATTTTATGTATTTCCTTACTATTTTTGCTGCACTGGGTCTTCGATGCTGCACACAGGCTTTCTCTAGTTGTGGTGAGGAGACTTCGCATTGCAGTGGCTTCTCTTGTATACAGCAAGTGTGGGCTCAAGGACACTCAGGCCTTAGCAGTTATAGCACGTGGACTCAGTAGTCGAGGTTCCCCAGCTTTAGAACACAGGCTCAGAAGTGGCATCGAGGCTTCAGTGTCCCACACAGACGGGACCCTCCCGGCCTAAGGATGGAACCCGCGTCTCTTGCATTGGCAGGTGGATTCTTTACCACTGAACCATCAGGGAGGCCCCGATGCATATTTAAGTAGAGGCCTTTTTTTTAACATAGGCCCATTGGTTTCTTTGGGAGATTTGGGGTCCAGTGAAACTGTTAAGGACTCAGTTAGTATCTTATTGCTCTGCTACAGGCTGAAAGATGTCCTTTCAGCAGTAGAAAACCTTTCATCCCTCCCAAGTGCCTGTACACTTTTAAGTAATGATGGGGGAGAACTCTTGATTTATAGCCCGTGACCATAGAATGTGATTTTGGAAGTAGCCGGAAAGGAAAGAAAAGGATTTAAATGATCTACCACATTAGAAGCTACAGCTGAGAAAATAAATTTTGAGTGGAAATTATTGGGAGATATTATTTCTTCAATTTTTCATCTGGAAGAGCAAAAATACAGCCAGCAGCAGGAAAGAAAAAGCCGCCTGCTGTCCCAACTGAGTCTTCTTTTATGATAAGCCTTTGGATACATGAATTGAACGTTCAAATACCAACACAATGATGGAGATGACTCGGGTTTAAAACCGCTGGTGCATGCCAATGAGCAGATATCATCAAAGAAGGCCAATAGCTGTCAGGGTCATAAGGGCTGTGAGTTGCCATAGGAAGCCTGTCAAAACAACTCAATTCCAACCCCACAGCCACCCTCCAGCATCACCCGGGAACATCCATGCCAGTTGGCAGCCTTCTTATGTGTAATCAGGTAAAATTCCATTAGAAGGTGCCAGTGATTTGGAATCTAATGTGACTGGAGAGTTCAGGTTCGTCTGCCAGCCATCAACAGGTCAACTGAGTTAACTGCACCTGAGAAGCAGGAACGTGGGAATGGAAATTAGCAGCTACACCAAGGGATGCCACGGGAATGCAGACATGAGTGATGAGACCCACCCATCAATCTTCCCTTGCTACACATACACACTCTCCTCTTCTCCCCAGTTCTTACTCTTGCACTGCAGTCAGGTTCCATAAAGTTCCAATCCACCAGTGTTTAAAAAGGTAGGCATTTATCCCCTCAAAGCCAACGCCAACTGGCTTCATTGGAAAAGCTGTCTTCCCTAGCTCTCTGAATTATGCTTTAGGAGGTTGTAGTTGTTTATTTCAAGGTAGTTGTTTATTGTGTATCATGCGGTGGGTATTTCATTCACAAGAGCTGCCTCTCAGCCAGGCAGATACAGCAGAACAACCTGGTGTCCACCACAGCTCAGGAAGCATGGACCTGGGGACCCGGAGTTAGAGCGTAGTTCAGAATCCAAGCAGTTCCAGTGGTCACAGAACTGTGGCTCTAACTTTCACTCTAATTCTCTGTTCTCATTCCTCTGGGTTAGTCTTGGAAAAGAAAAATTGCACTGGATCAGTTATACCTCCAGTTTAGTTCAGTTCAATCGCTCAGTCGTGTCCGACTCTTTGTGACCCCATGAACCACAGCAAGCCAGGCCTCCCTGTCCATCACCAACTCCTGGAGTGCACCCAAACCCAGGAAGACTTTACTCAAGACTATTGCAGTACGGCTTCCCTGGTGGGTCAGTGGCAAAGAATCCACCTTCCAATGCAGGAGATACGGTTAGATCCGTGATCTGGAAAGATCCCACAAGAGGTGGAGCAACCACGTCCATGAGCTGCAACTGTGGATCCCGTGTGCTGAAACTACAGAAGCCTGTGTGCCCTGGAGCCTGGGCTCTGCAACAGGAGAAGCCACCACGATGAGAAGCCTTGCACTGTGACAAAGAGTAACCCCTGCTTGCAACAACCAGAGGAGAGCCCACATTGCAAGGAAGACCCAGCGCCGCCAGAAACTGTAAAGCCTCACAGACGACATGACAGGCTCCTTAGGAAATACTGGGCCCAAAGAAAAATTCCTGAGTCATTCTGACTCTGCGGGCTCAAGGAAATCCCATCCGGGATGACATAGTGAGGACCCAATCAAAAATAACTTCCCTTGCTCAAGAGCAAAGAGCCAACCCGAAGAGACACAAAGCTTTAACCCTGCGCACGCCCATTGTGTAACCAATCAGATTACCCCAACTCTCTGTCTTGCCTTGTATGCCCAATCAGCTCGCGCCGAATCTCTGTCTTTGTCTAAAGCCTATAAATACTCCTGTAACTCTGGACTCAAAGACTATTGCAGTAGGAGAGAGAGTCTGTCGATACAGAGGAGATAGCTTGAACTCAATTCCACTGCAACAAAAGATGAGCCTCTAAGCCCTGGGTTGAGCTGGTGGAAAAGTACTGCCGGACGGCACGGGGAGGACGGTCAATGTGGATAAGATCTGACTCGCTAAGTGCTGCTCGTCTAAGGGAGGGACCCGTCCTTTCACAGAGACTGGGAGACAAGGTCCTTCCCAGCCTCCCTGACCCGTGGTCACATTGCTGCGGGTGCTCCCAGGTCCTTGAGGGAGACAGCTCCTGGGCTGGGAAACCGGGAAGAGGCTAACAGCAGCTCAGCGTGTCAAAGGTGCAGAAAAGGGGTTTATAGCGGCAACTCTTCTCAAGGAAATGCTCTAAGTAAAGGAAGCCCGGGGTCTGGCGACCGGAAGTTCAGTCGGTCTGAGGGAGTATCACCGCCCTCTTAGTCAGTGCGCGTGTGCTTTTCTCTGGACCCGCAGCCCAGCCCCTGATCCCGGAGCCCACCCCGACCCCGGTCCCCTCCTCTCTCCCCACCGCCTAGGCCACCCTCACCCTCAACACACACCATCTTCCTCTCTTAGCAAACGCTGCCCGGGTTTCAGCTTCTCTTCCTCGGGAGAGCTTCCCGCACGCTGCTTCTGCCCCAGGCTGTGCTCCACTGCTCAGGTCTCTTACAACTGCCCTGTTGGGTGTGTTCTTCCCCCAGACACTGGAAGACTGCAGTTCAAGGAAGGCCTTTGGCTTCTGAATCCCCAAGGCCAGGCCTGGTACTCGGACACATCGTGGGGATTCAATTGGTGCTTACTGATTACTAAAGTATTCGCCACTCAGTTGTGTCCCACTCTTAGCGACCGGATGGACTGTAGCCCGCCAGGCTCCTCCGTGCATGGAATTCTCCAGGCAAGAGTACTGGAGTGGGTTGCTATTCCCTTCTCCCGGGGATCTTCCCCAATCCAGGGATCGAAGCCAGGTCTCCTGCATTGGGGCAGATTCTTTCCTGTTGATTGTCTCAAGAAAACATTTTAACATGTTCAGTTTTCCGAGACCAGTAGCTGGTCAGTGTCTATGGAGAATCTGTGATTCCTTACCTGGTGCTCTTGTAAAGCAGGGCTTCAGGCCACGTGGCGATCACAGGGAGCCTCTCCTCAGCTTAGAAATGCTTCCTAAAATAGCCCACGTTCACCCATCACATTACAGTCAACCTTTTACATCACTTCATTTGATTTTTACAGCTGGCCTACGTAATAAAAGACCTTTTATCCCCAGTGAGGCACCAACTGTCAGCAAATCACAAAGTCAGGTGCTGAAGCCAGGTCCAGAGTTCTTTCATTTTCCCACTCCTACACGTCCCCCAGGCTTCCCTGGTGGCTCGGCGGTAATCTGCCTGCAATGCGGGAGATGCTGCAGATTCGAGTTCGATCCCCGGGTCAGGAAGACCCCCTGGAGGAGGAAATGGCAACCCACTCCCGTATTCCTGCCTGGAAAATGCCATGGATAGAGGAGCCTGGCGGACTACAGTCCACGGGGTCACAAAGAGTTGGACACAACTGAGTGACTGAGCACACCCCCCCCAACCCCCACCGTCTACCCCAAGGCTCCGCTCCATCACTTCTTTAAACAGAAGCTCTTTTTTTTTTTTT